>JAHWFO010012523.1:3342009-3434164 GCA_023313115.1 Rhysida immarginata
TATTATTATTATTATTATTATTATTATTATTATTATTATTATTATTAGCATTTAAGAAGATGTATCATCTATCGGAGCCTTTCTACTTTCGTTTATGCTGGTCTTCAGTTACCACTACATGACATTTAGTTTCATTTTAAAACTAATTTCATCCCTGTCCTCAGCTTATAAACTTTACCTTCTCTCGTTTCTTAATATTTCTGACCGAATGATATATCAAATGCCTTTTGAAAGCCTTCACATTATTATAACCACCCCCTACGTTTGTCTTCGGGGTTGCCCAGCCGAGAAATTATGTCACGTGTTGAGAATTGGTTAGATGACTATATAAGATATGTTTCCACTATGTTAAAAACATATCACTCATTGCTGTAATGGGTAAGAAACGTGATTTATCAGATCTGAAAAAGGGGATGATAATCGGCTTTCGGGCCAAGAGTGGCAGTATTTCGGAAACCCCGCAGTATGTGAACTGTTCTCATGCTGCTGTTTTTAAAGTGTACCATGACTGGGAAAATGGGACCGTTCAGAATAAACGGTATGGGAACTTTGGAGCACCACGTGCCATTAATGAGAGAGGTGAACGTCGGCTGCGAAGGTGTGAGTGGACCAACTTACCGCTCAAACCAACGAGGATGCTACCAGACATGCCTCTAAAACCACACAACAGAGAGGACCTTGCTACGTATGGGTCTCCGCAGCAGACGGACGGTCACCGCACACATGCTGACGAAGGTTCATCGCAAAAAACGGCTTCAATTTGCCCAACAGTACAGAAACTGGACCACTTCTGACTGAAAAACGGTTGCCTTCTCTGATGAGTCACGATTTCTGCTCCACAGAAGCGACGGCCGTTAGCGGGTGAGGCGAGAAACCTCCGAGAACAAGCATCCTGCAACCATTATTGGTCGAACCCAGGTTAGTGGCGGCAGCGTCTTGGTGTGGGGAGTGTTCTCATGGCATTGTCTGGGCCCACTGATACCTGTGGAAGGCACTTTCAACCTATTCGGCTATTTATCCATAATTGCACCCATACATGGCGACTGTCTTCCCAGAGGGGGATGGCACGTTCCAGCAAGACAGTGCGACTTGTCATACGGCCGCAATTGTTCGGGGATGGTTTGAGGAACACGACCAAGAGTTCTAAGTACTACTCTGGCCCCCTAATTCCCCAGACCTTAATCCAATCGAGAACCTTTGGGATCACCTCGATCGTCATGTGCGAGCTATCGGATGCTTTACAGTCTTCATAGCAACAGCTACCAGTAGAAACCTACCAGAATCTTATTGACTCACTCCCACGCCGTCTAGCTGCTGTCCGTGACGCTAAAGGCGGTTATTCGGGATATTAGCTGGTGGTCATAATAATGTGACTCGACTCTGTAATTCTAAAGACTAAGTGACCTTTATCCCTACAATTCCTACCCCACAGGGAAATTTTGGCCTAAACTTCATAGTAATATAGGTCTTGCCTATAATGTTATAGATGAATCTGCATAAAAAATTTCATTTCTTTATCTGTTACCTAGTGAGATGGATCCTCTAACTCCCACTTCCGTAACTCCGACCCCAGTGGGCCAATAGAAAACAAACTAAATAGTAAAGTAGCACATGTACGTAGTAAGCTACATACCGAATTTCAACTTTCTACGTCAAAAATGTAGAAAATACGAAGGAGACAGACGGACCTGGTAAAACCAATAAGTAACTCCATTTTTCCACTATTTAATCCGAGAAGAGTGTCGTCGTAATTCAACAAGAAATTAATCTCCCTCCCCCTTGAGAAGGGTATAGGAAAGTAGCGTAAGCCCTTACTTCATATATTTTTTATCTCTTTTATCCACATTTTCTCGAATCTAGTATTTAGAAACTGTAAAAGATCACTTTCTTCTTTGGTTTCTAATCATTTCCGATCGAATGATATACAGTAAAACCTGTGCTAACGACCCTTGTATATAATTACACTTGAGCTTAACGAACACTTTTGCTTGGCCCCGCAGAAAGTTACATTGGAACTCTGTTAGTGTAACGTCCACCTGTCTAACGCGACCGGCAATCGGTATTTTCGACCCTCTATGTATTTAAACCTCCACTAAAAAACCTGGCTATAACGACCGCTTATCGCAAAACTGTCTATAACGACCGCTTATCGCAAAACTGTCTATAACGACCGCAATCAATTATGTCCTAACCTAAGTGGCAAGTACAACACTACGCTTTTCTCTGTAATCAACCAATCAGGTAAGAAGAAAACACAAAACCTCTTGTCCACATGTAATTTTATAGAGAGCTTGGATGTACATTTCGACCACACAGCAATAATTACAAAGCAAAACAGGTTACAGTCATATAAATAGCAGATAACAGCCAATTATATAGTTACAAAAATAAAAATAAATATAAAATAAAGGAGAAAACCAATTACAATAATAAAATTACAGCCAATCAATACAAAAGGGAAAATAATAATTTAGAAGCAGAACAGCCAATCGAAAATTTAAGGGAAAATAATAACATAAAAAGAGGTTGGTGAATCACCAAATAAAAGGAAAGTTTAATTTTTAATGACTAATTTGAACAATTTTGATTCTCCTAGTGGTCCTGAGTCTTGGTTTAGTGATGCTTTCCTGGTTAACTTCTTGATTTCAAGGGTCTCAAAAGCACCTAATAAACTTTTGTTGTCCACTCTTCGGATTAATTTGAAGTCGTCTTTCAAAAACGCGTCTCACTTTTCCAAGGCATGTTTGGCAATCGCCGATTTTTCTTGTCTTTGGTTTCCATATTTTATATGTGCCCAGTGCTCCTTCATTCTTACTTCAACCGCGCGTTAACTAGCTTCAATAGCCCATGTTTCCGTATTCCAAATCCTTCCGTCCCAAAATTGTATGCCTTACCCAAAACTCATAAAGAAGGAAAACTGATGAGACCGATACTTTCTAACATAAACGTCACCACTTACTTGGTTTTGAACTTCTTATCTCGCATGATGAAAAAGTTAATCATTGATCCAATAGATTTTTTACGTAAAAAATAGTGTTCAGTTAGTTAAAAAAAAGCTTGAAAAGGTTATTGTTATTGATAGTTGTATATTAATCTGGTTCGATACTGTGTCACTATTCCCTAGTGTTCTTATTCCAATCACTATGGAATACTTAGAAGTGGTACTTAAGGATAATGAATTGGATGACGAACAGGCCACTTAATTCCTTATTTTGACAATTTTGTGTGTTAGCAATAACTTATTTTAGTTCCAAGGCAACTAATATAAAATGACGTTGGGTACTCCAATGGGAAGCTGTCTAAGCCCTATTCTTGCGGAAGTTTTTCTTCGGAAGTTTGAAAGCAAATTGAAAAATTCAGGCTATTATTTTCCGGCAAATTATCTTTGCTATTTTCGACACATCTCAATGTGATATTGAAGAGTTTCTGCAATTCCTTAAGTCAATTCCCTACTGTAAAGTTTACCCTCGAAAAGGAAGTAAACGGGACCCTTCCGTTCCTAGATCTCAAGATCACCAGAATTGGAAATTCCTTGTCCTTCGGCATCTACAGAAAGAAGACCAATACCGGTATCTACATACGTAGCCAGTCCAATCATTGCTGGAGCCAGAAAATGTCAGTTTTTAATTACCTAATTGATAGAGCTCTGCGAATCTCTCTAGGAAAAAACGACTTTATAAGAGAAATGGAAATGATAAAAGATATTGCCAAGAAAAATGAATACAAGGAAGAAATAATCGACCAGTTGTTAGGAAAAAGAAAGTTCAAACTAAAGTGCAAAAGTGCTATTATAATAATAATAATAACTACTTAAAGCAGAAGCGTGTAGTTTCTTCCTATAATAGGTCTAAGAAATTTGTCACTGCGTCCTTCAAATAAAATATAACCAAAGGATTAAGAAGAATTTTCAATGATCACCACATGGAATTATCTTATACAAATCTGTGTCAATCGGGTCTAACATGTATCTATAGAGTACTGAGCTGCTCTGATTTGTGCATCTAGAATTCCAGTGAGGGTGCTTCGCATTTAAATCACCTGCCATAACAACTGGAATGGGTCCGGACAAAAGCTCATCGAGGTCGCGAGGGTCGAGTTTGTGCCCTGGAGGGTTATATACGGAAGTAAACTTGACCTCACCAACGTCAACATCTTTAAGGATAATGGATACTGCTTCCATTTTCACTAAATCTGGAGTGACGATCTTAGTATGATCAATGCCTTTTCTGATAACAATAGCTGCCCCTCCAGAGCCTGGATCAGTAGCTTTTTTAGGGGTCCTATCTTTTCTGTATATATAATAACCTGGCAGGGTGAAATATCTGCTTTGCTTGAGGTGAGTCTCGCACAAAAAGGCTACGTCGATATTCCAACTTGTGAGGAAATCATAGAACTCATGACACTTGCGAGGGATCCCCCTCGCATTCCAGATAGTGCATCGTAGTTTTCCTTGCTTTAGTACTTTATACGGATGTCTAACCATGATTATTTCCTGCTCTCAACTGGAGTAATCTGTGGCAAATCGTTGCCACTTTCTTTCAGCATATTCATTAAGTTACCCAGAAATCTTTGAATTTTAGCCAGTTCTTTGTGGTCAACAGCTCCCTTACCAACTGAAGCAGAGGTAACGGAAGCGAAAGATCTACCTTCAACTACCTTAGAATTTCTATTCCTATTGACTTGTGGGTATTTGGGGCATTTTGTATAGTTGCTTGTGTGCTGGCCTTCACAGCGATTACATTTAGGCGGGTCTTTACCTTTTATATTCGTACAGTCCCTTAATTGATGATCGCCTGCGAACTTGTTGCAACGTGGTGAATCGGTGCAACCCTGAAACACGTGCCCAAAACGTAAGCAATTGTAACATTGCAGTGGCCTTTTGTTACCCCTAAATAATTCAACTGCTACAGCAAGTGGACCGATACGTTTCAGATTTAGGAAGGACTTATTATGTTCAGTGTTTTGGAGGAGGACTAGAACCATTGGCATCTCGACAGCCCCGTTTGCTTTTTTAAGCCTAATTGCTTTGTCCGAGAAGTAGTTGGCACTTCTGAGGTCTTCACAGAAATCTTCGAGGTCGTATGTTTTGTCAACGTTACGAACAACGTATTTCAGTAGCTTTTCAGATTTTAGTTGGTGGTGTTGGATTTTAAGAACATCATTCTTTTTGATTCCAGAAACTAGAGTTTTGTGCGTTTCTTCGTCATGACATTTGACCTTAATGGTGTCTGAACGACCCGTGTGGGCAGTAATTTTATCCAGAGCCACGTGATTTTTAATCTCGTCTAGAATTTCCTTGATTGGCTTCCCGTGATGACGAATAATAATCGGAGGAATGTAAACAGCTTCCTTTCCATGAGCGACATTGCTTTGGGAATGACTAAGCTTAGCTTTGTTACCTCGTAGAGCCACAGAGACACTATCGTCGATATTAACAGTAGCCTGGATGTTGTCTATCCTAACACCACCTTTGTTCCTTTTATTCTGCACAATACGCCAGTCACCTCCATCACTGTCAGCAGAATCATTTTCATGCCTTCTTTTGACGCTAGCTCGTAATGAGGCGTTTCCTTCGTTGGCCGCTTCCAGGCAAGTAGAAACGTTTTCAGGATTTACCACTATCATGGGTGAATCAGAAGTACTGGGAGAGCCCATAAAGTCCTTGATAATATTGCCAAGGTTAGCGAGGCCATTGGCAGTCTCTAAACTTGCACTTTGAACATCCTTTTTTAAATTATCAATTTTTACTACCAATGCTTGGACAGTGCTTCCGCCCTTGATTCTAACACTAGATATTTATTGTTCAGTTCAGTATCTAGAGTTTTCAATTTTCAATGATCACCACATGGAATTATCTTATACAAATCCCAACTCAATTAAAATGATATTGGGTTACCTTACTGTCTGAGACTCCTCACCTTATTTATCTGGTATAAAGCACCAATGGGAAGCCAGCGCCAAATCTCGAAACCGCATTGGTCGTCTCGTCTAGTGACTGACCGTTGATTTGACTTAACCAACCATTTGCCATCGAAGTACAATCGAAATTTCCATTAGGTGGCCTTTTTGCAATCTCATGGGACTCTAGAAAATTCATTCACTACGGTCATTCACTTTATGTACGATTTTGGAGTCATCCATTTTAGCGTTGTGGCCTGTGTAGAGGATATGGTGTACAAAACTGGAGCTTTCGGGTTTTCCATTTTTGATACACGCGGAGTGTTCTTTTAGGCGTGTTTTAATCATTCTTCTACTCTGGCCTATGTAGCTGAGATCACATGAACTACATTTCAGTTCATAAATTCCCGAGCTTGTTTCGGGTGGTGGGCGATCTTTTATATTGCCCAGAGGTTTTTTGATGCTGTGTCCGCTTTTATATGCTACATCTAGACCAAAGAGACGGGCAATTTTAGTTAGACTTTTTGTAAGTTTCTTATTATATGGTAGGATTATAAACCGTTTCTTTTTCTCCTTGCACGGTTTAAAAGTTGTTGCTCTTGATATTTTCACTCTCCTCTCAAGTTTCCGCTTTAATTTGTTTATTATGCTCGGGTTGTATCCGTTGTAGATGGCGAAATGTCTGATATTTTGTCTTCCTCTCTTCTTTCTTTAGTCATTGGTATTTTCAGCGCCTTGTTGATCATTTGATGAAATGCTGCCATTTTGTGGGAGGGGAGTAGCAGTGGATTGATTTTTCATGAATATAAGATGGGATGAAGTTAGGTTTCCTGTATATGCTGAAGTGTAGGTCAGGGCCTTCTCTCTGTACCATTAAGTCTAGAAAAGGTAGTTTGCATTCTTTCTCTGTTTCCATGGTGAAATTAAAGGAGGGGGCTAAATTGTTGATTTTAGCTAGGAAAATATCTAGATCATGGTTTTGGCAGTCGAATATGGCGAATATATCATCCACATATCTATACCGAACCTTGGTGAAGTACGACAAACTGTGGGAGGCCTTATTTTCTAAATGTCTGATGTAGAGATCTGCTAGAAAGAAGGCTGATACAGCATCCCATGGGTGTGCCATTGGTCATTTTGAAAAATTGCTGGTTAAATTGAAAAACATTATTATTGCAGCATAACCTTGTAACCTTATTATTGCAGCATAACCTTGTTAAATTCATCATCTCCCTGACAATTGCTAATGGGATATCATTGTCATGAAGGACTTCTTCAAGTACAGAAAGGGCTTCCTTAATTGGTATACTAGGATACAAGGATATGATACACTGGAACCTCGATAAATCGAATTTCAAGGGAAGATGAAAATACTTCGATTTATAGAGGTTTTGAATTATCAAGGTTTCGATTTAACGAGGTTAAATATAACAAAATTCGAATTACTGAGGTTTTGTGTGAGATTTTAGTAACCTAAACTAGGGCATACAAAAGCAAAAGGGTAGTTAAGATTACGAAGGTCTGGAAATCGATGACTGGAGAGAATTCTTGAACTCGATTGAATTTCGCTCCAAACTTTTGAGTCCAAAACACCCACTTTATATATTCCCCCTCCTCGCTTTTCATTGGCTACTCGAAGACTGTTCCTCATTGGCTCCTCAGAGACTGCTCATCATTGGCTCTTCAGAGACTGCTCCTCATTGGCTATCGCCGTTAGCTCCTAGTGGATTCGATTTATAGAGGTTTGGATTGAGAATATTCGATTTATGGAGGTTCGTTGATCTTTAACTTCGATTTATAGAGGCTCTGTTTGCCAGAATTCGAATTACAGAGGCTAAATTCCCATTTGATATCCTCGAAAAAAATTCGATTTATCCATTGTTTTTACTTCGAATTAAAGAGGTTTATGCCTCTGAGCGGAAGGGAATAGACAAAAATTTCGAATTATAAAGGTTTTCGATTGATCGAGTTTCTACTGTATCAAATGAGATAAGTCTATGTCTGTTGGGAATTTTAATATCTTTAATTTTGTCAATAAGATCAAGACTGTTTTTAACTGAATAATTTTCTCCGGGTAATACAAGTTTCTGAAAGTGTTGGAGAAGGAATCTTGCGACAAGAGTAGTTGGGGAGTTTATATTGTCAGTGATAGGTCTATATTTATTGCCACTTTTATGCGTTTTAGGTAGGCAATATAGTCTTGGGATCTGTGGGTTGCTAGGAATATAAAAAAAAACTTCTGGGCAATATAAAAGATCGCCCACCACCCGAAACAAGCTCGGGAATTTATGAACTGAAATGTAGTTCATGTGAGCTCAGCCAGAGTAGAAGAATGATTAAAACACGCCTAAAAGAACACTTTGCGTGTATCAAAAACGGAAAACCTGAAAGCTCCAGTTTTGCACAGCATATCCTGCACACAGGCCACAACGCTAAAATGGATGACTTCAAAATCTGTTCGTTAGTCTCGCTAAAAATGAATTGCTGTTCGTTAGTCTCGCCTAAATTCAAAAACGGCTTGACCGATTTGAATAATTTTTTTTTGGTTTTGTTTCCTCTAATACAGGGGTGGTTTAAAAAAATAAGAATAAGGAAAACCAACCCCTAAGAGGGGGAAAGGGGGATTGAAAATTTGTTAACACATTAACTGCTGTTGCAAAGTATACTTAACACATTAACTGGTGTGACAATCCAAAGTAACACATTTACTGGTGTGGCACTACAAACATAACACATTTACTGGTGTGGCACTACATAATTAACCATATTAACCTCTTTTAGGGAGGGGGTAACGAATTGTAGAGTGTGCTATCCATGTAGCGTGATATCTCCACCATGACCTACCTAAAACCTTCCCAGGGTCCATCGGAATTACCATGAAAAATTTCATCAAGATTGGTCTGCCATTTTGAGATGCATAGCGAACAGATAGGTCCATATGCGTTTCTTTCTTATCATATATATAAAATCAGCGACAGTGTCACAACAAAGAAAAAATCTAACAATGGGTTATTTCCCGATTATACAATCGGGTGGGTTCGCTTCTAGTATAAATCTATAGTTTAATTCCAATCTTGATGTAATTTGCAAATTTGATCTTCAAAGCAAGAAGAAGATCACTATCTACATGAGATTGCGAAAAAAATAATATTTGTCGATTATAATTCATGGATTTAAATTCAAATTATGGACCAAAAATATATATCTCCTGACGAACAATTCAAGGTAAAGTTTGTGCAACAATAGACTACTCTGTTTGTTTCAACAGTAATACTAGCAACAAAGAATTCTAAAAATGATATGGCATTAAATACAAAAATTGAAGAAAATATACTAGATTCAGCCAATCAAATAGTTATGCATGTTAGACATGTTCATGAATCTCAAGATTGATCATTTTGTAAACTTCATTAACAAAAATATTTTGAGGACACACGACTTACATGCATAAATCGAGGACCACCCTATTATAAAATATAATATACTTTGGGCTTTCTAATTTCCTGACCATAATTTAATGTTTCGCGTAATGGTCGTCAGCATACAGCTGGAAGGGTCTTCCTCCTCTGAGAATCAGTGAGAAGGCGTCGGAAATTTTAACAATACATATAATTCCTGTCCTTTGTGCTTTTCTTAGAATTGATAGTTGTTAGAATGTAACATTTTCTTGAAAAGCTTTAAAAATGAGCAGTAAATGGAAATAATGGAGAGTTAGCAGACTATTGAGAAACAGTGGAAAGGCGGCAGAGAAAGCAGCCCCTTCACTCGGTGCTGTATCGATTTTTCCAGCACACTGCATCAACTAAACAAGTGTTGAGTGACCCTGTGGCCGTCGATGCAAATGTGTCAACAGAAGAAACTGCGACTGCCAGATCACACAAGTGATGAATGCACCAGTTTTGCTTCAAGACCTCGAGAGCAGAGTGCCAACATTTTACCAATTAGAAAAATTGATGGAAAAATTCCGCGACCTGGATTCGAACCAGGAACCCCCCTCTAACTGTCATGGTCGACGCCTCTATCAATTGGGCTATCACAGACACTTGAACAGCCATGTTGTCACTAAGTGTCTTAAAGACAACCAAGTTGTCAAGAAGGAAAGCCCAATGGGAGGTGGGCACCCGGTTCACAGATCGTGAATTTCTCCTATCCAAACCATCAGAAAGTTTGATGAACACACAATAAGAAATAAAGAAATTAAACTGGAGCAAACACCAAACATTAGGTAAAGACTACTTGGTTGTCTTTAAGACACTTACAAGGGAACCCCACATAGCCTAACCGCTTTAACAATGGAGTCCTTGTATGGCAATGTATGCTGAAATTTTTTCGTTTTCGCGGTTTATTTTGAAAGAAACACAATTTCGCACTCTCTTATTTTGCAAGCATCTACAGTAGCTTCAGATGAGTAACATATTTCAATTTGGTGGAAATCTGTGACATACATATTCGAGGGACTCCATTGTTAGTGATAGCATGGCTGTTCAGGTGTCTGCCCAATTAGTAGATGCGTCGACCATGACAGTCGAGATTCTTGGTTCGAATCCAAGTCGCAGAATTTTTCTATCCATTTTTCTAATTAATATCATTTAACTAATGCTTGGAGTTTGCTCTAGTTTAATTTCTTTATTTCCTAACAGTTTATCAATTGTTGGAATTGCAGAATACACAGACACAAACGATCATGTACATCCATCGCCACCCAAGAAGAGAATTTTGGAATTATGGAATTTTTAGATAAACAAATGAATTTTTAAAGGTCAGGTCACACAAAATAGAAGAACTACAGCCATAGCCGGGCTGAAAAAACGTCAGATCAAACTATTGTTTCATTTTCATTCTATTTCCTCCCAATTTTGTAGCCATACACATTATTCCACACATTGTTTTCCCTGTACTATGGGTAAACTCGCTCAGCTATACACAACATTCCAACACAAACCGGGGAGAACTGTTACATGGCTATCCATTAGGAACATTTTAAAAGTTTTTTTTCGGTTTTTCTATATGAATTTTTCCAGTTTTAATGTGTTAATATTTACTGTATATTCCCATTCAGATATTGCAAACTTTCATCAAAAAAGAGACCGAGAAACGCCGGGTATATCAGCTAGTCTTACATAAAGTGAATGACCGTAGGCTCCTGAATTTTCTAGAGTCCCATGAGATTGCAAAAAGGCCACCTAACTGACAGAGGCCCAACAGACCTAACAAATTGGCAAAAACTTTGTACTTTCATCCTAGCCTCCTTTATATAAAAAACAGTTTAAAGTTAACATCATCTAATTTATATTATCCATTTATACTTATATAAAAGAATAGAACAGCTGATGTTTAACCCCAAATCTTCTGATATTTTTGATCATATTTTCATCATTAGTGACCTTTACTGAATCTTCCATTATATCACGTAGCTACCTGGATTGGTTAATACTAGTCTTCATATTAGTTTTAGCTTTTAAGCTTTCATTTTTATTTATTTATTTATTTATTTATTTATTTATTTATTTATTTATTTATTTATTTTAGTTTGTTTGTTTGTTTATTTATTTATTTATTTATTTATTTATTTATTTAGTTCCTTTTTTTTCTCCGTTTTATGTATTCATTTTATTTTGATATTGAATCCTATTATTGTGATTTTTGGTTTTACTCCTGCCCCCTTCCACCTTCCTTTAGGAACCCTAGTCCCTCTCATGCCCTCCTGCCACCCTCGCTTTGTTTACATACCCCCTTCCCTACCCTTCTTCTGCCGGCCAGGTGGCCGAGAGGGCTAGGGCGTAGGCTTTCGAGTCCGCCTGGCCGCGGGTTCGAATCCCGCCGTGGGCATGGATGTTTGTATTTGTCCTGGGCTGCGTACTGTTATAACTTGTGTAAAAGGCGCAAAATGACTTTTGTAGTCGACGCCAAAATTTCTAGAACCCCCCCCATCCCACCCCTTTGTTTCTAAAAAAAAAAAAATTTGGATTATGTAATTGTGCCACATTTGTAACTCACTGTATAATACTTTTTTTAACAAGTTAAAATGTTATTTTTATTTTATTATTGTTTATTTATTGTTTTCGTTCAACCTATTATAACCGTGAACTTATAGCAAATGATTTGAGTGTAACTTCTGATAGGCGGACATGAGGTTGTTTTAAGCTGCTATTAGTCCCCTCGCTTTGTAACCCCCTCCTTCCCCTATAGTTCACAACTGCAATGTAGTGGGAATTTTGTTACATTTGTATACACGCATGCTGAAGAAGATCGCATGGCGATCGAAATGTGCATCCATGATTAATAAAAGATCAAGTGTTTGTGTATCTCTCTCTCTCGTAAGTACAGATAACCTGCAAATTCAGAACTCCTATAAATAGCTTTGTTTTTGTCTATTCAATTTGGGTTGTCCAGCTATTCTCTGGAAATACTAGCTACTCTATTATTGCAGATTTCTCTGAACTTTACTCGAAAAGTGTAATTGAGTCATTTAAATAAGCGGATCAATGACAGGAGGTTACTTTTTTCTGGGGTAAATAGTACGAGGTGCATAAAAAGTTACGCCTCCAAATGTATTTTAAGCACATCGTATTTAGTAAACAAATTTATTGCACACCTAAATGAAGAACAGAAAAGAACGAAATGGTCGATAACAATGATGTGTTAATCACGTGATATGCACGCGGCGGCCATTGACAGATGATGCTATCGAGTACACTGCAAATTGGCGTCATTCAAGAACAGCACGTTATTATCAAAATTCTCACAGTTAAAGGCCTGCAAACATGGGAAATTACAAAAACATGTTCGGATAAGATGCTAGATATTAGCAATGTGCGAAGATAAGTAAAACAATTTAAAGATGAACGCATCTCCTGCTCTGATGAGCAACGATCGGGAAGAATGCATAAACTGTAACCAATGTTGTGTTGGCTGAAAACATTATCAAGGAGAACCGTAGGGTGACAGTCGAGGATGTTGCTAGAAGATTGGATATTTCTGTTGGCTCAACTTATTTCATAATTCATGGTGATTTGCAAATGACAGAAGTTTCAAGCATGGTGGGTTTCAGTGAGGAGCAAATGGCCGTAAGAAGGAAAATGTGCAGCAACATTTTAGTCCGACATTCCAGAGACCTGTTTCTTGACGTCAATAATCACCATGGATGAATCTTGATTCCCACTTTTCAATCCGGAAACAAAGAGCAGTCAGCCTAGTGGAAGCACTCAACATCACTACCACCAAAGAAGTTTCATGAGCAACCATCTGCGAAGAAAGTGTTGTAAGGAATGATTCTGGCGTATCCTGTACCTGAAGGTACAACTGTTACTGGACAATCCTACAGAGATGTTATCATGAAATATTTCATGCCTGCGATGAATAAAATACGACCACAGGTTAAGCAAGGCTTCATTTTCCATCATGACATTGCACCACTACACTGAGCACATGCAATTCAAGATTTTTCCAAGAAAACATAATTGAGTTGCTGCAACATGCTTCATATTCGCCTGATCTTGCCCCGAGGATTTTTGGCTTTTCACAACCATGAAAGAGGCCGTCACTACAACTAGTATAGGTTCATCAATATGCCAGTGGTGGGAATATACATCTGTATATAGCTTCTTCACTTATTTTCAAGCATGGATAGCTGGATGCGAAAAATGTATAGCAGTTAGAGGCAGGTTTGTTGAGAAATAGTACATCGAACTTTGTATTTTCGTATGTATGTTTTGCTTAAATAAATTTGGAGGCGTTACTTTTTGAATGTACCTCGTATTACTTATTTGCTCTATAAGCGTCCTATTTCTAATGGGCAAAAATTTGATGTGTCATTACCAATGAGAGGAATATTTATGTCTGATTTAATTCACATAAGTAAGTTAGATTTTTTCTGTTTTGGTTTTTGTCAACATTTTTTAAGTAAACCAATGTGCTTTTTTTCCTTATTTCTCCAGCTGAATCTCGTTTGCGACGACAAATGGTGGCCGAGTGCTGCAACCACAGCCTTCTATGTCGGTAGCTTGTTCGGCAACGTTCTGTTCGGGTGGTTCGCCGACAGGTAATATATACTTAGAAGTATCTTATAATATTAGTGATTTATATATATTTTTTAATTTTAATTTCAATTCAAATTCTTAACCCTTAAAGGAGCACTCATCATTTCGACAACAAAAAAATTTGAATCAAATCTTGTTTATATAAGTGTAGCAATGCCAAATAGGGAGTTAAATTAATTTTATGCAGAATAGTAAGTCTTTTTCGTAATGTATCTTAGAAGCTAAATTGCTCCTTCTGAGCTTAAATGAAATTGCAGGAAAGTTCAACTAATGCTTTTAAATGTTTATATTATCTCTACTATTATTTATCTTAGCTATACATTTTTTAAAAGTTAAAACCACATAAAAAGTAGGTTAAATTTACATGGGCAATTGAGGAGGCACCAACATCATCTGCCATTTTGAAGGATGGGGTTGAAGAAAAAAATTGTGTTTTCCTTTGCTTTACTATCGACTGAGGGCTTCACTTGTTTAATAGCTACATTAGATGCATCTTTAAAGATACATGGATGTTAGTTCAGCTTAACCAATGAATTTAATCAAGAAAAAAAATTTGAAATTCATGTATCTTTAAAGATACATTTTACCTTTAAGGGCTACCAAACAAATCTTATTTAGACATGTTTCATTTTGATTCTTTTATCATTTTCTCCTTTCTTTTTTTATTGCTTGATACGAGTCTTAATCTTTCGTTATTAGCTAAGATTACAATTAATAATGAAGCAACCTTCAGTTGTCAAAGAAGTTTACAATGTAGGCATATCTTCCTTTTTTTTAAATATAATTTTAACAGCGTGCGGTCATTAAGAAGCAAGAAATGAGATATTCATCTTGTCAATATGATTTATTTATTTTTGCGTATAATAACGTAACTCTTCAAGGCGTTAATTATTGCCTGTTGCATACTTATTATGCAATTTTTGATTTGGTGCCAGGCCATAATCAAGCTTTTTAACTATGAAAGGAATATTTTAAGTTAAATCTTTTATAAAGCAGAATTTCCCGATGGTGCTGATTGCATTTTTTTTTTCTAAGTATTTACTTAATAACGGTTCCAATTTATGTAAAATATGATGTTTTTAACCAAGTTTAAAAGTGTGTTTTGCTTCCAATCAGTGAATAGGACGATACACTCAATTGGTTATTTTTTTTAATAGAAAGGTATATTTAGAAAAAAATAAAAACTCTTTAACCACAGCAAATATAAGAAAAGAAAAATACAACCTAGAAGCACTTTTCGAAAGCAAGGCTTTCATCATTCGGTAAGAACCAAGGGGAACACGAGGAAGACCAAAGTGAACTGAATGATGAAAGCCTTGCTTTCGAAAAGCGCTTCTAGGTTGTATTTTTCTTTTCTTATATTTGTTGTGGTTAAAGAGTTTTTATTTTTATCTAATTACTATTATCCACATTCCTTCTTATTTTCAATTTTGGTTGATTGTCATATGTGTGTGCAATTTGACACAGTAATCCGGTGTAACCTGCTTTCAGTAAATGGTGGAGGCCACATTCAACATGTAACTAATTTTAGTAACGATTAAAGACTTGTTAACCTGTGTCTTTGTGTCTAATTTCGTATACGAATATTGCATAGAGCGCCATTCAATGCTGGTGGTGACCTTTTGAACTAATTTTTTTTTGGTGGGTATGAACTTCCCTATAATATTACCAAGTATTATAGCTTTTGGTCCAGTAGTTTTTTTTTTATGGCCATGTCAAAATGTATACAGGGTGTTTCATAATTGGTGTCCCGTCTTTAGGTCCAAATAACGACTCAAGGGGAACAGATTGGGGGAAAATGAATATTGATTATTTGATTTTAATGTCCCCTAATTCAGAATAAAAACATTTCACGTCCCTGGGGGGTGAAGGGGTAAATTTTGAAAATTTTAATTTTTTAGGTTTCTAATGAGTTTTTCTGTTTTTGTCTACATTAGCTAGCCATACCTTTCACTTTACCCACTCGATAAAGGGCAGGGGGTGAGATTTTTTCACCGGGTTTTTTGCTAAACCCACATTTTACATGATGCTCTACAACTTTCTAAATAACACATGGGTCTAACCCTTACCCCTACAAAATTAAAATTTTCAAAATTTACCCCTTCACCCCCAGGGTCGCGAAATGTTTTTATTCTGAATTAGGAGACATTAAAACCAAATAATCAATATTCATTTTCCTCCAATCTGTTCCCCTTGAGTCGTTATTTGGACCTAAAGACGGGACACCAATTATGAAACACCCTGTATAAGGATTTAAAATACCATTAATGATTAAGTGATGACGCTTACGGCATTAGTGATGATTGAAAAGTATTTAATTAAGAATAGAAGATGATTTCGCAGTAGGAAACC
Organism: Rhysida immarginata; assembly: GCA_023313115.1. NCBI lineage: Eukaryota > Metazoa > Arthropoda > Chilopoda > Scolopendromorpha > Scolopendridae > Rhysida > Rhysida immarginata. The sequence goes on from JAHWFO010012523.1 coordinate 3,358,299, forward strand.
ATAAATGATCCCAAACTTAAAATCAATCGGTCAAATGCGTAATTTTGCTTGCAAGAGAATGTCGATTGGCACTCGCAGTGACGTCAAGTGAATCAAATGTTAACAAGAAATTCATAATAGGCCAAGCACGTTTGGAACATTTCTCATAAACGGTAAAGGTACAAAAGCATTTCTGGCCGAAAATGATATTGCAATGCTCATTTCTTGGAAGCAAATTGAAATAGAAATTCATCAAGTTAAAAATAATACTGTCCAACAAAATTTAAGATTTTTCTTGTTCACGAAATGAAAAGTGGGCGTTTTCGATAGTATTTTTTCTGCTGATTTACGAATATAATTTTGGCATTTCTCTATCATGAACAGATTTTTTGTTTTTCAATGAAACATTTTTAAATTATTCAGAGTTTAGGGCCTGTTAGATTTTCTTGGAGCCCCAAAATATGGATACTTGAACATCTTGTAAGCCTTGTGTGATAGAAAAATCTAAAAGTAGATTCGAATTCTAAGAGGACTGACTACCTGTGCAAAAAGTATGTTGACTAGTATAATTGATATTTAGAAGAAATGACAGTAGAAAAAAATGCGACCATAGAAATAAATTCTCCCAGAATTCTATGATCTACAGGAACGTTATGAGATAAATGCTTAAGCACTATACAATCTTCCTTTATCGCTTTTTATTATTGCATTTCATTCTTATAAGGGAAGTACACGAAATTGTTCGACGCACTTTTTTTTTATCGCGCAAGCATACCTTGGAAGCGATAGCTTATGCGGCGGCGGCAGCGCTTCGTTCAAACCGGATGTGTAAAAACATGGCGGTAAGGGGAAACAAACTCGTTAACGGCGGGCGCTAAAGAATTGCAGTTAGAGCAGTGTTATCCTTAATTTTCCTGCACAATTATTCGTCTCGAAATAATTTATAAGATGAGGTAAGCATCCATGAATACTATTTTTATTTAAAATTATAAAGTATAGCGATGCATACCCCCTCACAGAGGCAACGTATCACTCGAGAGCCTCGCCCAAGTTTCATATGAACTTAGCCTCGGAAAATTTACCAAGATTACCGAATTAATTAATAAAATGAAATAATAAATTACGGAAGTAGTTATTAATTACTATACAGGTTGTTTTTTTTACTGGAAGGCAATTACATGCAGTTAATTTTAATAATTTATTTTTATTTAAAAACTGTTTGTTTAGGAACTTGAGAATTCACTCAGTTGTCGTCTGCTGCTACTTTCCTTGCTTTCATGTGAAGTGGATTTGTGCTTATTGCTGAGTAGTGGAAGAAAGAACTTCCGTCAAGCGCATTAATACACAAATAAACATCTTTAACTATGAGTTTAACAATGGAGTCTTTGTTATGGTTATATGTGCTCAAATATTTTCGTTTTCGCGATTTATTTTGAAAGAAACAAAATTTCGCATTTTCTTATTTTGCAAGCATCAATACAGTAGTAGCTTCATATTTCAATTTGGTGGGAATCTGTGGAGTACATGCTCGTGTAATTCCCTTGTTAGTGATAGCTTTCTAATTTATTAGCTTGGAGACGCATACACTCAGTTTCTCAAGTCAGTAATATTTTGGCTCCCAAAAAATTTCCAATCCTTGTTTGGGGTAGATTTGGCTCTTCAAAGGTTGCTGACCCCTGTTTTGAGGCGTCTTAGAGAACAGATTAGACGGAAAGACCCCGGAAATTCTAGGTGTTTCTTCAAGACATAGCATATGCCCATTCTTCGCTCCTTGAGTGATTGTCGTTCCTTCCCCCTTTACTCATCTGACTTACCGTAGTTCCCTTGTGATTACTTTTTTCTTTCCGAAAATGAAGCTCAACGGAAAAAGATTTGAGGCGAAAGATGAGATTAGTGGATAGCGCAGGATACACCGAAGGTAATGGCAGAAAATACTTGCTTCCAGTGCATCATGCAATAGGACATAAGACTACAGGTATTATACAGGGTGTTTCTAAAGAGAAGGCTAAAAAGTTCCTCTTCGAAAATATTGAAATCGTAAGTTTAAGAGATAGTTCGGAGTAACGACAACATACTGCTTACTTTGTAAATTAAAGAACGAATAAATTATAATCATTAGTTTTTTATGTTTCACTTGCTTAATATTTAGTTCATTAATTTAGTTCATTAACATTCTTGTTATTGAATTAAAACTTTCACGTGAATCAAACCCTCTTTCTACCTAACATAAAAATGAACAGTGCCGTTAAAACGAAACACCGAGTCTATCTGATAAAATTAGGCGGCGTTTATAACAAACTTTGGGGGCATTTTAACTCCTATAAACTTACGATGTTAATATTTTCGAAGTTACTTTTGGATTATTTTGGGACGTAGAATCATGCTGTTAATTTTCAGCCATCTCTTTAGAAACATCCTGTATAAATTTAAATTTTTCAATAAATAAATTCCGAGTATTTTTGGCTCTTATCTCGCATTACCCACTACTTATATTGACGTTCAGCAGAATTAAATTAAAATCAGTGAATCCGTGCAAATGATTCATAACAGTGTGTTAAATGCTCAACATAACATTTAGCCTAACATTAATATAATAAACAGTAAACCTATTAATCTGATATTCTGATATAAAATTGTATTATTTTGATTTATTGCAAATAATGGATTTAACAATTTTTAGATGGGGTCGAAAGTTAGCTTTCTTCGTCATTCTCGGACTGGAAGTCCTTTTCGCCGCCGTCTGCGCTTTTCCACCCAATTATGAAGCTTACGCTGCCTTCAGGACCCTCTTAGGACTCACGTTCCCTGCAATTTTCCAGATTCCTTTTATTATCGGTAATAGCATGAATTTCTAGAAATCTTTAATATTGGTAACAATAAAAAGCCTCAAACTGTGGAGAAATTGACGAGAATATGAACAAAGTATAAGGAAATGTTAATATATTTTAAAAGTATAAGGGAAACCGCAAAGCCACATCTGATCTCTAAATGTGGTTTTCTTAAACTTTGTTTACATTCTGATCTCTAATGTTATTTCATTTATGAATAGTTTATTAAGTGGTTTATAAAAAGAATAAAAGAGATTGAATCCTAATATCAACAAATCGCACTTCTTTGTTGAAGGTATTGAACTGATGGGCCCTCAGCACCGGACTTTTGCTGGTTTGGTCGTTTGTATATTTTTCGCATCGTCCATGTCTCTATTGGCTATCGTTGCCTACTTATGTCGGGATTGGTTTAAACTGGCATTAGTGACATCATTTCCTTTCGTGGTACTTTTCAGCTTATGGTGGTGAGTACATGGCTTGTGTTGCCATTTTCCTTATCTTCCCAAGAAAGTAAAGAATTAATTTAATTAATTTCTGATTTCTTAGTTTATATCTTAAAGTTATTTCACACAATTTGCTCAGACTGTGGACTAAAATTTGTTGTATTTTATTGAGAGATTAAAACTATTTATTTCAGAAAACGTTATTATTTTGAGTAAGTATTTGCAAACAGTAAAATATGGTAAATAATTATTAAGTTAAAAAAATACTTCAAAATTTTTGTTCTATCGCCTCAAGGTAAGTTTAATTTGATAAATTATTATTAAGCTGTTTTTGTTGCTTAGAATGGGGATACAAGGGTTCACAAAATAATTCGATCACATTCAGTTTATGAATAAGAGACAGAGACACCCTATGAACTTAAAACAGCAGAGATACTCCGAGGAATAGACAAATAAAATCACGAACTACATTAATGACCGTTTTATACCAAGTTTCAATCAGCATGGTTGCTAATGACCGAAGACTAGATAACCCCAGAAAAGATGACGATGTCGCGATGAGCAGTATGGATCGAAGCACTGTCGTCCTGGCAGATTGCATGGTGATCTCCACACGCTTCACATGACCTGAAGTCTAAAACTTGTCTCTTGCCTCCGCCGCCCATTGTTTATGGTCGTTGCAGATGACCAGATACAGAAATGATTGGACCCAGGCCAAACCATGAAAAGCACTCCCACACAATCACTGACCCTCCGCAAAACGCAAATACAACTCTTCACTGTGGGCTTGCTAGATGACGTTCTCCGGGCGTTCGCTATACCCACGTCCTTCAATCCGATTGCCAGATGGTGTATCGTGAATCGTCACTACATTCAACCATCCACCATTGCTCCAGAGTCCAGTGGCGTCTCTCTTTGCACCATCGCAATTTCCTCGCTGTGTTGGCAGGTGCTGATGATGTTGGGTGTATGGGCCGCAGCTCTGCCATGAAAACCCAGCGAATGCAGATCCTTGCGAAGCTAATGCAGTCAGTAAAGGATCTTGCCAGTCCATCAACCGATGTTTTACGGTTTGCAGTGACCACCCTGCGAAGTGCCCTTCGGTGTCTGCCCGACATAATCTTGGGTCTTCCGCTCCTGAGCTGAACATTTGTTCGGACCCTTATCTTTCCACGTCCGGCGTTTTGAACGGATGATTTGGAGATGTTTAGCAGAGTTGAGGTCTCTCTAACACTTTTGCCTGCAAGGTGTCACCCAACAATTGTATTCCTAAGAAATTAAAAATGAAAACTGTAGATGATACTCCAATCTTAAGAAAATGATATTATCAGAAAAAAGGAAGGAAAAAGACTACCAGGTAGTCAAGATTCGTAGTTCCTGGTGAAATTTTTCCTTCCATTTTTTTCTGATAATATTATCTTATGATTGGAGTATCCCCAGTTTTATCTCCAGTTTCCATTGATAATTTCTTATATGTGCTCATCAAATGTTTTGATTGGTTGGAAAGGAGAAATTACCGATCTGCAAGCTGGGTTCCCGTCCTATCAGTGGCCTGCATCTTGACTATCTGGTAGTCTTTAAGAACACCGGGTGACAGCCTTGCTGTACCTTCTTCACGTTGGCCCAGGAATCTCTCACGACTGGTAGAGGCAACGAGTGTGATACTCATGGTTCCTGATTCTAATCCAGGTCGTGGAATCCTTCCATTTTTTCCTTCCTCTCGAAGTCCGAAAGCTGCTTTCTTTGAGCCATTCCTAAAAGCATGCAAGCGATCTCTATTGTGTAGTGTTGAGATGAACGATAACATTTAAATTGCATGGGAATGTCTCATTTTTATGTAAAATTGGTGTGTCCCATGACTTTTGAGAAAAATCCTGCAAAGTAATGTATTTGAACAGTAAAGAAAGATTGTGATTCTTTATTTTTGATTTCCTTGTAAGACTCAATTGGTATGTTATTATACAGGGTGTAACTAAAGATGTGTTACAAACTTTGGGGAATGATAGAACTGGTCAAAATAAGCATTTTTTGTTCTATGAACATTGGTCCACAACTGCATCGTTTAAGAGTTATAGCCACTGTTCAAAATGACGTCTTCAGCATCAATGCAGGCTTATGACACACCCCTTTCTGAATTATGGTATGGTCATGTAAATTTTTAAAGTAACATGACCACACCATCACATTACCATGCAAGCAGATCCTGCACACTAAAAAATCTAACGTGTGATCGCATCCGGATATGGACTACACCTTTAACGAGTGCACTGACATGTTGTTAGTGTACGGTGCTGCAGACGGTAATGGAAGGGCTGCTTGTCGTCTGTACAGACGGCAGTTTCCACAAGGTCGTCAGCCAGCTCACACAATGTTTGCTCGGCTTGTGCGACGTCTACAAGCAACAGGAAGTGTAGCTGTGATGCGTGGAGAGCATGGTCGCGCTCGCACCCGTCGTACCGCTCAATTCGAAGAAGCTGTGCTTCGTAGAGTTCACGAAAGACCAACATGTAGCCCCCGTGCGCTTGCACACATCATGAACACAGATCACATGTCTGTTTGGCGAATTCTGCATGACCAACTGTTTCATCCGTTTCGTATGCAACGAGTGCAAGCATTTGGAGCTGCTGACTTTGCACCACGTATGGCATTCTGCAGATGGTTTCTTGCACGTTGTAGAGAGGAACCAGCATTCCCACAGCAAGTGCTGTTCACTGATGAAGCAACCTTCACCAGGGAAGGCATTTTCAACCACCAGAATATCCATGTTTGGGACCGTATCAACCCACATGCCATTTCGACAAGGCGCTTCCAGCAACGATTTTCTGTCAACGTGTGGGCTGTTATTGTTGGCAATCGCCTTATTGGGCCGTACATTCTCCCAGCTCGTATGAATGCACAAACCTACCTCGTCTTTCTTCAGGAGGTGCTGCCTGAACTGTTGGATGACATACCTCTTAACATCCGTCAAGTAATGTGGTTCCAACATGATGGTGCACCTCCACATTTCTCACAGCATGTCCGGGCCTTCCTCACTGATACGTTTGGCGATCGTTGGATTGGACGGGGTGGTCCAGTTACCTGGCCGCCACGATCACCAGACCTAACACCATTGGATTTCTTTGTGTGGGGCCACCTAAAGTCCCTGATGTACGAAACAATGGTTAATTCAGTGGAGGAACTCATCGCACGATTGGCTGTAGCAGCAGACAACATCAGGGACTCCCAGCAGATGCTGCAACGGGTGTCTTGCAACGTACAGCGACGAATGCAAGCCTGCATTGACGCTGAAGGGCGACATTTTGAACAGTTGCTATAACTCTTAAACAATGCAGTTGTGGACCAATGTTCATAGAACAAAAAATGCTTATTTTGACCAGTTCTATCATTCCCCAAAGTTTGTAACACACCTTTAGTTACACCCTGTATAAAATATTGTGTAATTGACCAAAAAGTCATAATTCCTAAAGTATAATAAAGATTTAATACTGCCGAAAAATTTTTCTTTGTGTCAATTGTAAAGAATGATCGTAATCATCATTCAGGGAACGCGACCGTCATTTCCGGGAACGTCGGAAAAAGGGAAAATAAATCAACATGAGTTTATTTATCTTAAACCAACCATCCTGGAATTGTTTTGTCTTCTGTGTGCTGAAACATGCCTTTTATTTGCTTTTCCGTATGAAAGTGAATGTGGGTATGGTAATTTATGTTAATTTTTTGATTTGCATGCTTTACATGGTGGAAATATCAACATTCAGTTTTCCTTGTGCAGTGTGACTGTTTGTAAGCTACAAACAGTTCACAACGTGATTGTGGGTGATTGGTTGGTCCGATTTGGATGATTTTTTTTGTTTAGTTTGTTTTTTTATGCTGAACAAGTTTGCAATTGGGTTTTTTTCTCTATCCCTTACGTTTTTGAGATAAATTTTGAATGTGTCCTAATTTGCATATTTGGGATGATGAAAAGTGCAGCATGGGATAGACCACCCACAACTTCCTATTCATTGGATTCATCAAAATTGACATATCTGCTTCTGTTCAAAAACTAAAAGGGGGGTTCAGACTTTTGTATCCACCCTGTATATTTAAGTTATAATAAAAAGAACTACATTTTTGTTATCCTCTAATATTAATGATGCCTATTTATTAAACAGGGTGATACCTGAATCTCCTCGGTGGCTCCTGAGCAAAGGGAAGTTTGAAGAAGCCGAGAAGATCATTCAGAAAATCGCCAAAGTGAACAAGAAGAAAATCCCCCAAAATTTCCTTCTCACTTATCGAGTAAGTAAACGGAGGAAACCTCTCAAAGATGCAGATCTATTCCTAGGAAATTGCACGATCTTAATTTTCAACTACCTTAATAAAAAATTGTCTTTTATTTATTTTAATGAAGGATGAAATTATGTTAACTTTGCTTCAGTTCTACTGGAATATCGTTACAATACACAGTTCGATTGCTCGTTCGCCAAAATCAATTTACGTAAGAAGTACAGCGTGTTCCAAAATGTCTTAGACAAATTTTGATCATTATATAAAAAAAAACTATTTCAGATAGAGACAAATGGTTTTCAACAAATTATTTATCAACTCAAAAAGTTTTTTGATGTAGCTAGGTGTCGTCGCACCTTCCTTTCTGTGACAGTTTCCGGAAAATGGCAACTAGCGTAGAGAAAGCATAAACTGTGGCATGGTTAATTAAGACTGAATCTGGAACCCAAACTCAAAGAATTTTAGGACACAGTATTGAAAGACCCCACCAACTCGAGACCAAATTGCGAAATGGCATGAATAGTTCATGACCACTGGAAGTGTTCAACCAAGGAAATCAACAGGTCGACCAAGCACTAGCAATGAGGCTGTGGATCGTGTTCGGCAGGCTGTTCAACGTAGCTCTCGTAAGTCGATCAGATCAGCAGCCAGGCAGCTCCAGATTCCAGAACTGTTCATCGTGTTTTACACAAACGTCTTAAGCTTTATGCCTATAAAGTTCAACTTGTGCATGCTTTGAAACCAAGTAATAAACCACAACGCCGAGCGTATGCTGAAGAAATGTTACGTCGAATTGACAATGATGAAGATTTTTTGAAGTCTTTTGTGTATTCAGATGAGGCAACTTTTCACGTGTCTGGTAAGGTCAATCTTCATAATATGCGGATTTAGGGATCACAAAATCCCCATGAAGTTCTTGAAGTCGAGCGTGACAGCCCAAAGGTCAACGTGTGGTGCGGCCTTTTACATGATCGAGTTATTGGCCCATTTTTTTTCATCGAGCCAGCCTTTAACTCCACCAACTATCTTGATATGCTTGAACAATACGCATTTCCACAACTTCAGGATGACCAACCAAATGTTTTCTTCCACCAAGATGGTGCCCCACCTCACTGGACGTTAACATTCTGAGATGTGCTTAATGCTGAATTCCCTCAGTGGTGGATTGGGCGAGATGGGCCTTTGTTGTGGCCACCTCGTTCACCTGATCTGACACCTCTGGACTTTTTCCTGTGGGGTTTTCTTAAGGACAAAGTGTGCAGCACAAAAGTCAAAAGTGTGGCGGATTTGAAGTCCCGCATTGTTTCTGCAGTTAGTTTGGTAGATGAGGCGATGCTGGAAAGAACATGGGCGGAGGTTGAATATCGTTTGGATGTTGTCCGTGCAACAAATGGTGCCCATATTGAACTTTACTAATGTGCCAAAAAAACTTTTTGAGTTCATAAACAAATTGTTGAAAACCATTTGTCTCTATCTGTAATAGATTTTTTTACAGGGTGATTCAGAATTCATTGTAGGGTAGGTTGTATAGGTGAGTCTAAGCAAAAAAGTTCATTTGAACGTGGGTCCGAATTTCAACGATAACTGAGATATGAACGGAAATAAAAATGCCGCCACCAAGATCAACAAGTTCTGTTATATCTAGAATGATGAATTTTGGTAAAACAACAGGGTACAAAAAACTGTGTGTAACGTTAAAATTTGATCGAATTCCAACGAGTAGTTTCAGAGTTAAGCATTCAACATCGTAACCCGTGCTCACGTGCGAGTACTAACCAGCACGTGTTATGATTTTGACTGCGTAACTCGGAAACTATTCGTTGGAATTCGGTCAAATTTTAACGGTACACACAGTTTTATGTACCCTGTTGTTTTACCAAAATTCATCATTCTAGATGTTACAGAACTTCCAGTGAACGATATTTTTAGGACTGTGCCGTACCCACAGTGGAATTCGGAGGAGGTGGCATCATGGGCTGGTCTTGGTCCTCTTGCTTTAGTTCGCGGAAACATGAATGCCGAAGTGCACTAAACAGTTCTGTGGAGCTATTAACTTGTTGATCTTGATGGCCGCATTTTTATTTCTGTTCATTTCTCAGTTATCGTTCAAATTCGGACCCACGTTCATATGAACATTTTTGCTTAGAATCACCCATACTACCTCCCCTAGAAGTTTGTACAGTGAGTTCTGAATCACCCTGTATAATGATTAAAAGTTGTCTAAAACATTTTGGAACACCCTGTATTAACGTAAATTGATGAATATCTTGTATAGAGGGTGCCCGAGAGAAAAGGTCAGTATGTCGAGAGGGTAGAGAATGAGTGATTTTTACACAAATCATGCAGCGCTACATTACGGTGAATAATGAATTCAACATGAAGTGCCACAGTTAAGTTATTTGCTTTAAGTTATTCACTACTGAACTGTATCTCAAAAACATTAATAATAGAGTACATGTTTATATAAACTTTTGGACTTACAATAACTCATTGTATACCACACGAAATATTGATCTTCCGGGACACTGTATAAAATTTCATTGTAAATATAGAAAACATACTAACAAATTCGCTTCTGTAGAGAACTTTTTTATTACATTTTCTTTCAAAAGAGCATTTATTAATGTCGCTAAGCAATAATTTAAGGTACAATCGGCAACAAAATTACTTAGCCACCTCCATTAATTTTCCCTTTAACAGTTCCGGTAAAAAGTAACAATTCACGTGCACCAAAATGATCACACCCGTATCAATAAATATACACAAGAAATATTCTTTACCGGAATTGTTAAAGGGAAAATTAATGTTTAATTTTGGAAAATTAATGGAAGGTGGCTAAGTACTTTTGTTGCCGATTGTATATGTGTATTTTAGTATACCAAGGCTCATACTAATTCAGGATTCGTTAATACTTAAGGAAAATAAAGATGGAACTTAACGAAATGTTTACGCACTAGCTACATATACTTTCAGTATAATTTCTTATGCAAATTCCGAGTTATCCCTCGCTAAAAATTGGTTATCCAGACCGCTACACTGTAAGCTGACATCTTAAGCCCGCTACTCCATAAAACTTGGCGTTAAGATGTCAGCTTACAGTGTAGCGGTCCGCATAACCAACTTTTTTGCGACGGATTACTCGGAATTTGCATAAGAAATTATACTGAAAGTATATCCAGCTAGTGCGTAAACATTTCGTTAAGTTTTATCTTTATTATCCTTAAATATTAACGAATCCTGAATTAGCATGAGCCTTGGTATACTCAAATACACATATACCTAATGTATTACAATTTAATGCATAACAATATCATAATAAAGTTTACTTAAGTTTACAAGTTTCGGTAGCGTGGGTATTGTCCAACCCACTTTAAATTCTCTTGGAGACCTAATTTTCTTTCTTTCTAGTTTACATGTATGCTTTAACGTTTGAATGTTGTTCGGAAGATATAATAAGTATTGTTAAGTGCATCACTTAATCTTTGTTCTAGTCAGAAGTCGATGAGCTTTGCAATGAGAATGGAAGCAAACAGACTCCCAAGGAAGGATCGGCATGGGATCTTGTGCGGACTCCGAATATGCGCAAAAAGACAGTCATTATCACCTTCAATTGGTTATCGAATGCTGTGGTATACAATGGGCTCTCATATATGTGCGCTAACTTAGGTGTGAGCGATTACTTGGCTTTCTTCATCTCGGGTCTCGTCGAAATCCCCGGCTATGTTATCGTCTGGTACGCTATGCAGCATTGGGGAAGGCGATGGGCCCTCATCATTACCCAACTGATCGGTGGTGTTGCCTGCGTGTCCACTATGTTTGTACCAGAAGGTAAAAAAATTCTCAATTCATTTTGTTTTTAAATATAAAAATAATGGGTTTAAAGTTCTCCAAATTTCATGAATCAATTTGTCTTAAACTATTTTCTCACTTCCCCCAATTTATTTGTTTTATATTAATGTATGTTTATCAATTACATTCGTAGGAATTTTGTTAGTTGTAAATTTAATATATAATCATCTTTTAAAATTAATAAACACATCAAAAATAATGTCAGTATAGGAGGTTACGTATCTGAACAGCTATTCAATGCTGAACTATTGACAATATCTCGTTGCTTGTAAAGAACGATTAAATAAGAGATATTATCAGCATCTGAAAAAAGGATTAATTTGAAAATATACGATTATGCAATTGTATTGTTTCCAAGCATTAACGGCGATCGGCGTTCTGTTTCAATCAGAATTATCTTAATACGAGGGGCTATTGATAAATAAGGTCTCCATGGCTGTAACTTTTTTATTTGTTAACCGATTTTCAAAATTCTTTTTGCATCTTATACTCACATTTGTCCTCTATGTAATGCACTATTCACTTTTCGACATAGTCCCCATCCCTTTCCACGCATTGCGCCAACGCGTGACTAGTTGGGTGAACCCGTCGGAGAGGAATTCCGGAGTTGTTGTCGACACCAGGATTGAATGGCAGCTTTGGACTCTCTTCTGGAGTACGATAACGTCCGCCCGCACACGAGTCATCACACACCAGAGGCGTTGCGGCGCCTACAGTTCAAAGATGAAAAATTGCAGTTCAAAAATGAAAGACTTTGCACATTGCGACTTTCACCACTTCCCAAAGAAGAAAGAGTCCCTTAAGGGACATGAGTTGGTTCTGACGGCGAGGTAAACGCTGCCATTCAATCCTGGTGTCGACAACAACTCCAGAATTCCTCTCCGACGGGTTCACCCAACTAGTCACGCGTTGGCGCAATGCTTGGAAAGGAATGGGGACTATGTCGAAAAGTGAATAGTGTATTACATAGAGGACAAATGTGAGTATAAGATTCAAAATGAATTTTGAAAATCGGTTAACAAATAAAAAAATTACAGCCATGGAGACCTTATTTATCAATCGCCCCTCGTACTTTAGACTTAATACTTTCAAATTTGTATAACGTTTAAAACTTCTGTTAACGATATCATTGTAAATGAGTAATATGATTGCATTCTTTTCTATTAAAAGTACATCAGAACTTTGTACGTATTTTTTACGATGCTTGTTCTTGTAGAAAAGAAACGCACCAATTTAGCGACTTTATATTTTTTTCTTTATATTTACATTATTGCCCTTAATTATTTGAGTATTATCATCATTATTTCTCTTGAAACACCGTAAATGCCTCAAATACTTCAGTATTATCATCTAGTGGCCATTACTTATTAGAAATACTTGTACACCGAAAAACGCCTAAATTATGTTACTACATATAACGGGTAAACAGTAATATATTTCCATTCATTTTATTAAAAAGTGTTTCAGTTTTTTTATAATTAGGTCTTTATTATGTGTGTGTTAAAATACACTAATTATTGTTGTCCCCATCCCCTTTAATCAGTGTCATTTCATCGCTAATTTTTTTTCGTATTGAAGATAGAGATCTAAATCCAATTGTTAATTTGTAAAGCATCGCCTAATCAGCCTCAACCATCGATAAAAGCATTATTTTTTTATCATCAATCGCGCACACCAGCTGCAGCGCTTTGAATTAACTGGTATTATAGGACCCCCCCCCCCCCCATTCCTTTTTAGGGATACCGACATTTCGTTACAAGACAATTCGTGACAAACACAGCTCGTTCCGTAGAATTTGCGAGACTCAACGCTTAAAATTAAAAGAATGTACCACAAATTTAATCATAAATTTATGCAATAAATCTTGCATATTTCAATATAAAAAAACGCGAATGTAAGGTCATTTTTTTCTCTGTTTAGTCTATTTAAAAAGCGTCGCTCATGATTAAAACAGAAGAAATCCTAAAATCATGCATTTTTTTTTTTTGTTAAGACAAGGAAAAGATAATTTTTACAACTTCAATTATAAATTCAAAAAAGCAAATGCTAAATCATTTAAACATATGAGAATCTTACAATGTCTCGTTAATACGTCTTGTCGCAGGAACGAATTGCCCGTCGCGAATTGTCTTGTAACAAAATGTCGATATTCCAAGACATTGTAAAATCCTGAAATGTTTAAATGATTTAACATTTACTTTTTTGATTGTATAACTGAAAAAATGTTGTAAAAATGATCTTTTCATTGTTTTAACAAAAAAACGCATGATTTTATGATTCTTCTGTTTTAATCACGTAGCCAAGGAGAAAGACAGGCCCCGGCCAACGCTTCCTAAAGATAAGGCACGAGCGCGAAAACGTCATACATTGTTACATCATCATCCGAAGATACGTTTAATCGCATTTCTACCAATAATGGGCCTTTTTCACGTTTACGAGACTTGAGAAATGGCGGCGTCCTTGGCAGATTGAAAACGAGGCTGACGGGTGAAATTCACACACGGGAAAGCACTTTATGTGCTAATTTATAGATTAATAAAGACGTAACTGTTTAATCACTGGATTTTAACTCAGGATATTTCACGGATTCACTTGATGGATTAAGATTAGTTAAGAAGGAGGCTATTCCAAATAAATTTGTGTTGCGAAATAGACCAAAACGAATGACTAAAGAAAATCACTTCAAAAATCACTATACTATCATTACTTTTATTTATTTATTTATTTATTTATTTATTTATTTAGTTATTTCGTTAATTAATATTAAAATTTGATATAAATTATATTGAATATAATTCATGAATTTTTTATTTTCATTTTTTGTTTTTATTATTTGTTATATTTTTATATCAATATGGCAAGATCAATTAATCAATCAATTAATTAATGGATCTTAATAACATTTTACATATTGCAAGTAACAATATAAATATAAACGCACTGGCAATGATAGTTTATTGCAATCCATGCAATGAAAATAATAACACATATGACAAAAAGTTAAAAGAGATAGTTTAAGAATCTCTTTCCAAAAACCAAGTTTATGACGAACGTCAAGATTACCCAATATGACAGACAATTTGACAGAAGAAATAAAAGTTCCAGTATTTAGGAGAATTTAACAAAACGGATCAGAGAAAAAAGCTTTTAAAGCAAGAGTCAGTAAGATGAAATCGGCCTATTTCCTCATCAAAGATATCTAAAAGAAGTCAATATCATTCAACACTAAACTTTGGCACTAAACAACAGTAATACGCCCAGAAGCACTTTATACAGCTAAGTGTCTGACCCTGATCAAAAAAATGTTAACTCAAGAACTGAAAGTAGCTGAAAGAAAAATATTAAGAAAAATGTTGGGGTCAATATTTAAAGTACGTCGCAACAATGAAATATACACACATAATGAAAAAATTACCGATACTGTACCGTTAGGAAAAGGGGAATAGTTTTTTATGAAAATTTTGAAAGAATAAACCCCAATAGGCTCACAAGAAAAAATTTCAAATATATGTCAAAATTGAAACTAGCCAATACTTGGATAAATGAAACACAAAAGGACATAGAAGAATTACAAATTTCACAAGCAGATATATAAAAAAGTACACCACATGAAACCAGGTTGGTACAATCAAAAGGCTTTCGGGAAAAAAATTAAGAATTAAAACGGCGCATTTTGGACTCAGGAAAGGAATAATAATGAGTTGAAAAGAACGTAGTCCATTGCGGGTTATTCAACAACACAACAACAACGACGACAAAATAAACCTCATTTGTCAAATGAATTTGAAGAAGGAACTGAAAATTTTTATATATGTCCTGAAAATTGTAATTTGCATCCTGAAAACAATGAACGGTTTAATTTGATCAACAGTTTCCAGATTTCTCTCGGTTCCTTAAGCCTTGGATCTAACAATTTCCTTTACATCCTTCAATGATATCTGTGGTAGTGCATTTAAAAAAAGAGACTGAATAAGCATTCATTCCTTCGCAGCAAGCTGCGCTTCACCAGTCAGCCTCGTTTTCGATCAAGCATGAGCGCGGCCATAATCTCGCGCTTTCTCGTTTGAAAAAGGCCCATAAGCCCTGAAATGCGATTAAACGTATCTTTGGCGAGGTCTTTTTCGTTGGCTTCGATCTTTGGATGATGATGTAACAATGTCGGACGTTTTCGCGCTCAGGCCTTATCTTTAGGAGGCGTTGCCCCGGCGCGGAAAAGTCACCTGATCATAGTAGTCCGGCCAACAATTCAACCTTCATTGTTTCCAACAAACGAGAAAGTATCGATTGTTATAATCCAAGATGGAAACAATGAAGTTTACATTGTTACTCGGACTAGGTTGGTCAGGTGACTTTCCCGCGCCGGGGCCTGTCTTTCTCGTTGACTACGTCTAATCACGAGGCCTACGAGATAACAAGGCCTGGAAGCAGAAAAGTCACCTGATCATCGGGGTGCTAGCAACAATCCAACCTTCATTGTCTCCATTTTGGATGTTAACAATCAGTGTTTTTCCGTTTGTTGGAAACAATGGTGGTTGGATTGTTGCTAGCACCCCGTTGATCAGGTGACTTTTCCGCTTCCAGGCCTTGTTGTCTCGTTGGCCTCGTTTAATCATGAGTGACGTTTTTAAATAGGCTAATGATAGAATAAGATGTCCTTACATTCGAGTTTTTATGTTAAAATATACAAGGTTTACTGCATAAATTTATTATTAAATTTGTGGTACATTCTTTTAATTTTAAGCTGTAAGTCTTGCAAATTCTTCGGAATGAGCTGTGTTTATCGCAAATTGTCTTGTAAGGAAATGTCGGTATCCCTTCTTTTTAATTAACAGAATTAAAAGAAACTTCATGAATCTAAAAAAATTCAAAATACTAACGACATTTTATGCAATTATTTGTGTTCGGAGTGAAGGTTGAGTGATAAATAATGGCAATGTCCCACGTACTCAAAACGATTCTGGCATCCTCTGATGATAACAGAATCCAAATATATGAGAGGCGGTCATATAGTTCATCGAATTGCATAAAAGACATGATCGTTTTGCAATCAAATTTGGTGGGGTCACCAATCCCTCTCCACACGAACTCCCTGCAAAGTCACACACTTTTGCTATTGTTATTTCACCCGTGAATGCCGTAAATATAGAGGCCCATCCCCAGCCGCAGTAATGGCCTCATCATCGCTGTGAAGTTGCCTCCCACGAAGTGGCTTCTTCGATTTCCTAAACAGGAAAACTCACTGGGCGCCTGCCTGGCCTCATTTAGGAAATCGAATAAGCCACTTCGTAGGAGGCGATTTAACAGCGATGATGAAGTCATTTCTCCTTTAAGGAGTGAGTTTCCGAGCAGACGACGGGCTGTACATTTACAGCATTCACGTTAAAATATCGATGACAGCATGTGTGATTGTTATCCCTACCAAATTTGGTTACCGTACGATCATGCCTTCTATAAAATTGTATGAACTTCATTATCGCCCCTCGTAGAAAAGCATTTACAGTTTACCCCGTTAGTTTGTGGTTGCATGGAATAAAAGACGGGGCACATGTAGCAAGCAGCACGTATATCTGTTCTGTTAAGAATGCTATGAAGAATGAACAAATACGCTAGATAAATGTTGAAGTTGCACTTCTAATATTATTGAAGAAGCGCCACAGTTTATTAGAGGAAATCCGCCAGTACTTATTATTGTCATGTTACCGCACTAATGAGAGGAGTTTAGCCTAGAGGACTTTTGCCTAGATGGAAATTACCAATTATTGGTAAACATTGAAGCATCTACCGTATTCTTCGTCGATGCGACTTTCCTCTGCCTCCCCGAATACGAGGACAAAACCTTTCTGTTACACGGGTACTCCGCATATTACAAAGTGTCCCAAATTGATTATACACTCTTTGAAACGTTATAACTCAGCAACGAAGCGCGACAGTTTCATCAATGTGTCCGGCTTCGTGAATTGATTTCCATAAAGATTGTGTTTCAGGATTACTCAGCAAATTATCATTGTCTAATACAGCATGGTCAGTATCTGCGCAATGATTCAAAAAATCCAGCTTTTTTCCAACATTTCGATATTGTTTCTTCCTTCACTAACAAGTAAGTACCTGGATACAGCAATCAAATCAATAGCCTGTTTCACGGCAATTAATGGCAACGACACATCAAAAGGAATGTTCATTAGAAGTTGTTGTAGTAATCGACTTAACAGCACGGATGATAAACAAATCTAGTGGCTGCAAAACTGCTGTAAAATTCGGTGGAAAAAATTCAACACAAACGTTTCTTAATTGTGGTGGTGCATGGTGAGCAAAGGAAAGTACTGTATATGCAGACAACCAAAAAACAAAAGTTTCATTCTAAACCTAATAAAACGGGTCTACGACAATTGGGTGGATGACAATTCGGTCTACGACAATTCGGTGAACTTCGATTCGGTGGACGTCAATTCGGTGGACGCGACAATTCGGTGGACGTCAATTCGGTGGATGCGACAATTCGGTGAACGTCAATTTGGTGGAAATGCAAATTCGGTCGAGATTTTAAATCACTGAAGAATTTTGATACTTAACTCGTTGTTTGTTTATAATTGACACATCTTTATTGCAATTACAAAGCAATTTGCTTCATTCATTTTATGTCGAAGTCACTTTATATGCGTGAATCTTTTATTTATTATTTATTAGTTAACAAATAAATGAGCTTATTCCTTTATTAAATAATTTATTAAATCATTTTGTAAAAAGTGTAACATTTTCTATTTTGTTTTATTGCTAAGAGTTCCATTATTCAATTAAAAATACTGTAGTTTTTAAATTAAACTTAAGCTCGTTAAAATAAGCGCAATAGGAAGTGGGTAGATAAATCTGTAATTTGATATTAATATAGCATGATGACACCTCCCCCCCTCTACAGTCTGGTTATTATAACAAAGCGGTTGGAGGGGAAGACAGAAGGTAGATGGACTATGAGTTCATCTCATTTTTAAATTGAAAGGGTTGATCCCTAACATAACTAATTCCCCCTCCAACTTTTTAAGAGAATTAGCTTCCCTTCTCATATAAGAGAATTTACAATGAATGTCATAAAAGTGTACAGAAAAAGTTGAAGTTATAATACAAAAATATTACAAGCAAAATATATACAAAATTTATAAATAAATTACAGAAAAAAATATACAAAAACAAAATACAGCTTTGGGAAAGTGTACAGTCTGTCCTGTTTGTGTGTAATATAGAAATATGGAGGACAGGGGGTAGAGTTCATTTCGTTTTTGGGTTGAAAGAGCTGATATAACCATTTGACCCCCCCTTAAATTTTAGCTTCTCCCCCACTCATCCCCCAAAAGGTTAACAGGATTAAAAATCAGCACACATAAAATATGTACAGAATTTTGGAAATCATTTCAAAAACTGAGAGGAACTTATAACTGAACAAATTTTCTTGATGCAATTTTTTTTTTGTTATTATTTAAAAAGTGATGAAGAATAAATTTGAAAATTATTTGATGTTAATTATATTATACAGGGTGCCTAAAAAGTCTGGTGACATGGCAGATATCTCAAAGTCTGGCCAGGTTGGCTGAGGTTTCTAACACATTTGAATTGCAGTGAAGCACACCATTGGGAAGGCTCATTAAAAATTTGACCTTGAGTGACTCTTTCTCGCCCATTTTCTCATAATCTTTCAAGGGGAAGAGTGTGACTAAACATTGTTTTTAGACTAATGTGGTGTTGCTCTACAGGATATCAATCGGAAATTTTTCTCTATCTTTAATAGTTTTCGAGTTAGCAAATGGTTGATCTTAATTTGCGAGTCAAAGTCAAATTTGAATGCGGCAATGAATTTCCCATCCCCATATTACCTATAAACCACACAGATCAGATCTCGCCTACACTTGAAGAACTTAAGCAAAACATTGTTTCTGAGATTGAAGCTATCTCGCAGTCTCAACTGCTTTCTGTATTTAACAAGTTATTGACCAGAGCTCAAAAGTGTCAAGAGGTGAATGGTGGTCACTTTCAGCATCTCCTGTAATCACTTCAACCTTGGTTTGTTGTTGCAGAAGACAAACAGAAAATAAAATAAAACAAAATAATAAAAAATAAAGTCCCATTAAAAATAAACAAATAAATAAATGTTAAAACCAAAGGTATTCCAAAGTTCCAAGAAATGTCTACCAAACTTTTCACTTTATTTGCTCTAAAACTGTGCAAAGATCATAGACTGGTGCATAAAAAACTCATAACGGTGCGTCTCTCGCTATTAACCTGCTGTGCTAATAATGGGACAGCCCAATCATTGCTTACGGCGTTAGGTTGGTTTCTCTGCAATTCATGCGAGGTTACTTTTATTTGCACCACCCTGTAGAGGTCAAGGTAAACACAAAAAGTCCTATTAACATGGGTCCAATTTTTATTTCCTTTCAAGTATTGACTGCTTGAACTCTTAGAAGACACACCTCTTGCAATCCGTCAACAGATGTGGTTTCAACACGATGGTATCCCTCCTCATTTTGGTAGAGTTGCTTCTGAATGGCTTAACATGCACTTCCCTTGTGTGTTTACCTTGACCTCTATAATACCCCCTTAAATTGTTTTACACACGATTTGAATCACCCTGTATTAAACCAGACTGTAGGGGGGTTTCACCATGCTAAATTAATGTCAAATTACAGATTTATCTACCCAATTCATTTTGTGCCTATTTTAACGAACTTAACTAGTAATTGAAGAATTATAGTATTTTTAATTGAATAATGGAACTCTTAGCAATAAAACAAGATAGAAAATGTTACACTTTTTACAAAAAGATTTAATAAATAAATAAGCTCATTTATTTATAAATTAATAAATAATAGATTCCCGCAAATAAAAAGTGACTTCGACATAAAATGAATGAAGCAAATTGTTTTGTAATTGCAATAAAGATGTGTCAATTATAAACAAATAACGAGTTAAATATCCAAAATTCTTCAGTGATTTAAAATCTCGATCGAATTTGCATTTCCACCGAATTGTCGTCCGCCGAATTGATGTTCACCGAATTGTCGCGTCCACCGAATTGACGTCTACCGAATTGTGGCGTCCACCGAATTGACGTCTACCGAATTGTGGCGTCCACCCAGTGCTGGACTTATACATAAGCAGACTAAGCTTAGGGCGCCGTTAGACTAAGCATGTGAATAGGGGCCCCCGAATTCTCAGAAAAACAAGATTTATACTGAGGAAGGCGTGCAGTGCTTAGGGTCCCTAAAGGTCCGGTCCTGCGTCCACCTAATTGTCGTTCACCGAATTGTCGTCCACCGAATTGTCATCCACCCAACTGTCGGGCTCCCTAATGGAAATGCCCGTGGGAACTGCCCGCATAATGAAATTCGTTATAATGAAGTAAAATAAACATTATTTTAGTTACACACGGCAGGGGCCAAAATTTTTTTTCGTAGTAATGAAACTTTCGTTATAATGACGATCGTTGTATCGAGGTTCGACCTGTATAAGGTTTGTTGTGTATGTTCCAGCCGGTACTTAAAAAGCATAGCGACATGTTCATTGTTGTTAATTTGTTTATAAACTAAAATGGCGGTGGATACTGAAGTGTTATGGAAAGTGGAGAATGTTGTTGAGGTTCAACGACGTTGGAGGGTTGAATTTGGTACACCACCGCAAATTCATGTCGATGTGAGAATATTCCCCGATCACACATTCAATCACAGATGGATAGGACGAAGAGGAAGTGCTATGGAGTTCCCACCTCGATCTCCCGATTTATCCCCTCTCGACTTCTACCTTTGGAGAACTTTAAAGAACATGGTGTACGCCACAAACCCATGAACACTGGCGGAATTAAGAGATCAGATTGAACATTCCATCAATGATATTCCATTAGCTACAATCCAGTCGGTATGTCGCTCTGTTCGACGTCAATTTTGGGAGTGTACTGTGGCAGAAGGTGGACATTTTGAACATGTTCGGGCTTAAGGAAGTTTAAGGAATAAAATACAACAAACCTTATAATTCCCTCTCATTTCGTTACTGAGTTATAACGTTTCAAAGAGTGTATACATAAATTTGGGACACTCTGTAGATCGGACTCTTGCACTTATCCATAGAAATAGGTCTGCTGACAGAATACACCGTCTCCCACAAATATGGAATAAAGTTATTCATCTGGCTTGTGATTATATTGATGGTCAATGACGTTTCATTCTTACCGAAATAAAGCATTACTTCCGTAATCCATCTGTTGCCATTAATTTTCACTCAACCCTCGTAAATTAGTTACACACATATGTTATTATTTCCGACATATGTTACACACATTCAGTTATACACCATTTTTTAACTTCGTTATTTGACCTTTTATGTCGGTAGATCAAGTTTGGGTGACCGTGACACTCTCGATGATTGGTAAATTCGGCATTTCCGGTTCCTTTGCCGTAATCTACGTGTTTGCTGGTGAGCTCTATCCGACCGTGGTGAGGGCTGTGGGACTGGCTATCAGTTCGTTCGTCGCCGGCATCGGTCTCATTGCTTCACCCTCACTCGTCTACTTGGTGAGTATTTTTATAAACCATTTTTATAAATTCTAATAAGATTTGAAGTTCCACTCTTACGAGACGATTAACCTGCACGTCTCCAAAATTTAAGTTCCGATAATGCGATTTAGACCACTCAGTGAGTGCACGAAATCAATAAAAGAGATTTTAATAAATTATTAAAAGCTGGCAAGGGGGCAAAAAACCTAGAGTCTATTTTGTTCGAATTATTGAATTTTAGGTTTTAGTTCTTTTGTTTCATCTCCTAGAAATATCTCTTGTATTCTTTGTACGCCATCTCTCATTGGTTCCTTCTGTTGAGCTTAATCAATGAGAATGATTCTAGCCATTTTCCCCGATCCTACTACCCCTTCTTAGTCTCCTAAGATAAATTTTTATCCGTTTTAAATAAATTTTATGGTCTGTCTCAATCTTGCCTTTGAGAAAGAAGACATACCCATCGAATATATATTCGGCCTTTCTATCTGGGGTGCTTAATGTGGTTAGAGGATTTTTCATTATTATAAAGATAATTAGACACTACAGTTCCTTTTTTATATTCTTTTTCTTAAATATTGTTTAACTTTTACCGGAACAGTGGCCAACAATTGAAATTCGAATCTTAATTGGACATGCCCAGTATTTTTTTTTGTTTTTTTTTTTTTAATTTTTGAAGCTTCCAGATATTTGGAAGCGTATTTTTCAAATTTTGCTTAGTAAATACGAGTGTCTGGAAATTAAGTAAGGTATAATCCTTGTAGGCAGACAAATAATATTTTAGTGCGTAAGTTGGCTATACTGGCTTTAACTGTTAGCCTTCCACTTCCCTCTCGCGGCTGTTCCTCATTGCTACGTGGAGTCTAGTTCGAGTAACACGTGTCTACAATGGCTGTACCGATTCACAATCCCGCCAAATGTGAAGTGCGCTCCGTCATACTTTTTTACCTAGCACAAGGTAAGAGCCCAGCAGATATTCACAAGGCACTTATTCCCGTTTATGGAAACACAAGATTTTATCCGCGCGCAGTTTGCGCGGTAATTATTTCAAATACAATTCAAATTGTTGCAAAACTTGCATATTCAAATTGTTTCGTGTGACGAACTCACATGGTCTCCTTTATTTATAGTTTTATAAAAATTGTTGCTCAGACAACAATGGTCAGGTGACTTTTCAGTTCCGGCATGTGCTTCAAGCCAGCTTCAGCAATGCTTAAACGTTCAACAATAATGCAAAACTGTTTCCGTGACGAACTCATATGTTCTCCTTTATGATTATGAGTCAACAATATGTAATGAACGTGTGTCGTGAATTCGCTGGAGGCAGGACTGATGTGCATGACGAACACAGGTGTGGTAGGTCATCCGTTGTCTCTGATGAACTTCAGCACTTGTTTATTAACCTGAAGAATTGAACTTCAGGTTTGATGAACCCTCTCTGATGATAGAGAGAATTGGAGCCAGAAACTGTGGACAAAGACTAACAAGGACTCAAGGAAACTACTAATCCACAACAAAAGTTTATTCATACGAATGCGCATTTCGGCAGCCAAGCTGCCTTCGTCAGCGTATCCAAGACTTGATCAGGACAGAGAGTTCTTGGCTGCCGAAATGCGCATTCGTATGAATAAACTTTTGTTGTGGATTAGTAGTTTCCTTGAGTCCTTGTTCCTCTCTGATGAACTTCAGTCTTGAAAATCTTGCTGGACAACGCTTCCACGACGATGAAGATATCAAGCACGATGTGCCCACTGAATTCTATGATTGTGGGATGCAGAAGCTAGTACCTAGATTAAACAAGTGTTTGGACAATGGCGGCAATTACGTATAAAATTACGTATAAAATTACGACAAAAAATAACCGCTGTATCACTAAATAAGTTGTAATGGACATTTTGTCAAATAAACATCTTTTGAAAGAATACTAGCCTAATTAACCTTACTTTCTGGACACGCCTCGTAATAAAGATTTAAGTAGCTACTGAAGGACTTATTCTTTCCAAATGTTTTGTTCATCTAAGTTTGAAAAAGAAGCATCCACGTACAGAAATTAGGTCCAGTCGATCATTTGGTCGCCCGTATGTATAGAGCTGCAGAAATAGTTTATTAAAAAATTAAAAGTCAACAGGTGTAAGGGGATAGCCGGAAATCCACATCCCAAAAAAGAAAATGTTAATGAATAAATATGAGCACAATGCATATTTGGTTGCTAAGCGGCCATCATAAGGTGTTGAAATGCTTAGCAGCCGAAGTGTACATTGTACGAGGGTTATTCGTAAAGTAAGGTCCGTTTTACAATAAAAACAAAACTTCTGTAGATATTTTCAAAATTTTTTTCTTTACCAGATTCTATGCACCTTTAACTATTTTTCCACATAGTTTCCAAATTTATTTAAGCACTTGTCATTGAAATTTTCTTTGTGGGATGTGAATTTCCGGCTCTCTCCTTTCCTTTATTGTAAGTACCCACAGTTTTTTGTTGCTCATCTCACTGTTTAAAAGTCAAAATTCAAAAAACATTTGTCATGAGTATTTAATGTTTATATTGAAAAGCTTTCTTATTTTAAAGGCAATCTTTTCAGTGAAACAAAAAAAATAGTTCATCAAGCTTTTAAATGTCAATACATATAGTTGTTTTACCCATTTTAATTTTCTTGAAGTAACCTATCATTCCGAACTCAGTTTTACGGTATTTGCAATTCAAATTCTTTTATGATATTTACATTTTAAATATGCGTCATTATATTTTGAAAAATCATCCGGTTACAAAAACATTTCCCTGAGGTTATGTTGACTTGAATTAAATGTCAAACGATGAACTACTGCTGATAAGAATGTGCTCTTAGATAAACCAAAGAAAAAACATCAATTTGAATTTTGACAAATATCAGGTGTTAATGTACACGTGAATATTTTAAATGAAACCGGAAAAGTAAATCATGATTTTTAAAAAAAGGCAATCACCTTGACGTCTTTATTTTGATAATAGTAATAATAATAAACATAGTTCTTTAAAGCCAAAAAAGAATTTATCATAATTACTAATTTTTATTTAATTTTTCTTTCAGTCGGTATATAGCCGCGTACTGCCGCTTATCATAATGGGTCTGTTGTCGGTAGCGGGTGCGATCGCCGTTGTCGTTCTGCCAGAGACGCTCGGCTGTTACCTGCCGCAAACGATCGACGAGGGCGAAGCGTTTGGCAAAGACCTCGGATTCTTTTCGGCCTTCACCTGCTGGAAACCCAAGTAAGTTAGAGCGAATTTAAGAATGAAGAATATTTCAGTATCAGATAAAAACATAGTAAGAGAAAGGTTTACGAGTAAATTCAAAGAAATGAATTTCTACACCAAGATACCTGTTATCTTCAACCAGATAAACGGTAGATATTAGAACAAATAACACCGATTTCGCTGTCAAGTACTTTTTTTCATTATCGCTCTTTATTATTTTGTACAGCCATCTTATATAATGTACACACTCATTATGTGTACCATTTTTAACTTCCTTGTTTTAAAAATTCCGACTGATTGATTGGTTATTTTAAGGCGCGGAATAACCAAGTCAGTATACGCCCAAAACAACAGTAAACAGGTAAAAAGTCCAATGGGGTTCAAATATAGCGATAGATAAAAAAAGCCTATTTAAAAACAGTATGGATATAAGAAATAAAATAATTATAATAGAGAGAAGAAACAAACAGTGTTAAACAAACAAGGCAAGGCACTGCTATTAGCTGCTTAGTATCTCTAACAGATTAGAACTTTAAATTTCGAAAAAATAACCAGCTGTATCACAAATGAACCATTTAACCAGTTAGTGCCTATTCTTAGTGCGAGGCGATTCTGATAATCAATCGTTTCTCTCTTAGCGGTTCTTATAAAGTTTTTACGGTCTGTATTCGTTCCGAAATTACCTCTTCCTTCTATCTTTTCCACTTGCTGGTTTCTTAATTATGACTCATATAACAGGTATTTCACCGACCAGAAACGTAGTCAGAAATTCCCCTGGGGAGGGAGGTTCTGTCATTTTCGGATAAAAAAGTTGGTTGGTTAGTTAGGTTTTACGAACTTGTCAACTGCTTGTCATTTGCACCTAACGCAAGACTTAAAAGAGAAAACCACAAAATATAAACAATAAACCATGCAAACAACAATGACCGGTTTCACGGTTCAAAATAAACTGTTTAAAAACCGTATATATTGGTGAAATAAACGAAATTCGTTTTAAACGAAGGCAGAAAAACGAAATAAACGAAAACGACACAAGCTGCCGTTTATTAGTTCGTTTATTTGCGCAATTCCGTTTTTCTAAGTCAAAACAAAATGGAGGACCAAAGCGAGCCAAAGTGGCGGCGAATCCGCAATACAAATCATCCAAATAGAGTGTGGGAAAACAGCGGAAGAAGTCGCGATTGCCAATTTTATTGTGGAGATTTCATATAGTTAGACATTGGATAATACATAAATTACGAACAAACTCATTAGCTTCGTCCTTACTCAAGGAGGCGACCATAGCCATGCTTTAAACAAGAACTCCCTCTTTAGTCAGTTTTTTTAGAAAACCGTTTAACTTGCTAGTGTTGATACAGCTTTCAAAGTTTGAGCCACTTAAACGGTTTATTTTTAAACAGTTTTTTCGAAATGCTTCAAAGCGTGAAACCACCCATTGTAAGAAAGCCAATAATCACAAATTAGGGGCAAGAATACAAGTTAATACAATTATTTATACAAGTTGCAAACATGGTCTATAATATAAAACATGGTCCACCGAAAGCTCCATTGTTAAAAACTGCCCATTATACAGTGTGTCCAAAAAGTCTGGTAACATGGCAGATATCTCAAAGCTGCCAGGTAGGTGATATCTGAAGAGTGTGGTTTATAGGTAATAGGGGTGGTGGGAATTTTTTGCCGCACTCAAATTTGACTTGACCCCCAAATTTAAGGTCATCCATTTGCTAAGTCGAAAACTATTAAAGATAGAGAAAAATTTCCAATTGCTACTCTGTAGAGCAACACCACATTAGACTAAAAACAATTTTTAATCACACCCTTCCCCTTGAAAGATTTTGAGAAAATGGGCGAGAAAGAGTCACTCAAGAGTCACTCACTTAATGAGCCTTCCCAACGGTGCGCTTCACTGTAATTCTAATGTGTTAGAAACCTCAGCCAACCTGGCCATCCCAACCTGACCTTGAGTGAGTCTTTCTCGCCCATTTTCTCAAAATCTCTCAAGGGGAAGGGTGCGATTAAAAATTGTTTTTAGACTAATGTGGTGTTGCTCTACAGGGTATCAATCGGAAATTTTTCTCTATCTTTAATAGTTTTCGAGTTAGCAAATGGATGACCTTAAATTTGGGATTCAAAGTCAAATTTGAGTGCGGCAATGAATTCCTCACCCCCATATTACCTATAAACTACACAGATCAGATCTCGTCTACCTAGCAGCTTTGAGACATCTGACATGTTACCAGACTTTTTGGACACCCTGTATAATAAAGCTCGGTGGGAGCGCATGTTAGTATTCAGAGCACATTGTAAGAAATTTGCTGTTTCAATTGAAAAGTGGAAGGAAAAATTCTGCGACCCGGATTCGAACCAGGAACCTCGACTATCATGGCCGATGCCTCTACCAATTGGGCTATCGCAGACACCACGGACAGCCAAGCTGTCTCAAGGTGTCTTAAAGACAACCAAATTGTCACGGTTGAAAGCCCAATGGGAGACGGGAACCTGGCCCGCAGATCGAGAATTTCTCCACTCCAAACCATCAGAAATTTGATGAACTCACAAGTTAATAATAATAATGAATTTTTCCTTCCATTTTTCAATTGAAAACTCATTACCTATGCTTGGAGACGTATCTTGGTTCGAGCCCAGGCCGTGGAATTTTCTTTACTATTTTTCTCTATTTATTAATTAATATCGGAGGTAATGGCGTGAAAAAATCCTCCTAGACAATTTTCCAATTATTATTATAATAATATTCGCCATTTAATAGTAAAGATAGTCCTGGCTTGAGAACAAGGAGCCGAGCTTTAACCTATACTTATAGAGCATGTTTGATAGTGACAGCTTCCGTGTCCGCGGTAGCTTAGTGGTTAGAGCGTCGGAGCGTATACCCGAAGGTCCCTGGTTCGAGTCCAGGCCGTGGAATTTTCTTTACTATTTTTCTCTATTTATTAGTTTTGTTTTTATTACAAAACGGACCTTACTTTAAAAACATTCCTCGTACTATCGTGAATTAGCATCATAATTTAAAGATATCCAACCGCGCTTTCATTTTGTGTGGACTTATCTTTTAAAACATCTTTGTTCAAATAAACAATAATCAACTCTAACTTTTGATCTTGCATTTGATCTTATATACAGAAGGTTAGATACGTAATGTCATTGTTAAAGATTTATTGCGTGAATGCTGCAGGTCACGTGCACTTGACAGAAAGCACGTGAAATGATGCTATTACATCCGCATTGTTATGTTTCATTCGAAAGCAGTATATGTCACGGAAAAATGTCTACGAAAATTGGACCTTACTAGAAAGGGTACATTATTGCCCTTTCTGACGCTAACTACAGCTATTCGTCTATAATTAGCGCATGTAAAAACCCGAAATTTCTGTTTCAAAGAAAGGCATACCGGCAGTACTGAATGGAAAAGGAAAATCCTGGGAAGGGTTACTTCCAACTAGCCCGAAACAGCAAAATCCTCGGATTCCGATAAAATAGGTCATTCGAAAGGTCAAGCTGCTTGTCCTGTGTGAAAATCCACAAAAGAGGGATTGCAAACATTGTAGGAATTTCACAGGCTATCATAAATAAAATAATAAAGATTTGTAACTGGAAAAGCGTCACAAGAAAGGAAAAGGAACTGTCGGAGGCTCTATAAGGGTTACCTCGCAACAGAACGATGGAAGTACGTTGTCCACTTTGGATGAAGCCTTTGTCACCTTAACGATTGCAAAAAGCCCGCGCGATTTTCTACCGTCCATGTGGAGAGAAGTCATATCAAAAGTGACCCAAGGAATGTAAGGAAAGTTTTTCAAAAGGAATTTGGTGGTTTCGGAATACTCGTACGACGACAAGCTCGCAATCAGAAGAGTGGACAGGAAGACTATGGTTATCTTCCTTTACTATCAGCAACATGTTCTCAGTACAATTTTCCACGAGGAAAGTCCCGCGTTGAATGGAGAGGACAAAAACAAAGTTTGGCTGCATCAAGACAAAATCTCTAGTCATACGTCTAACTCGACCGTTCAATTTATGTTGGATTTGGAAGATGAAACTGGAATTCACGTTATACCCTTTCATGATTTCCCTCTCATATCACCAGATGCATTCCCGATGGACTTCTGTGGATTTGTATTATTGAAACGAGTCGTGTTCGACACCGTTCAACAACCATTGAGGGTCTCTAGAAAGTCTGCAAAGAGGAATGGAACAACATCAGTCTCGCCGTTCTGCAGACATCTCTTCTACAGTGGAAGAAACTGTGCAGGGCAATAGTCCACAATGAGGGTCACCCCAAGTAGAACACAATCGTTGCTAGAGAAAGGGGTTTTCTTAGTAAACTTTCTCTTCCAAATCGTTACCATAGATCGTAATCGAGTATGCCTCCAGTATTTCGGCCATCTCATCTTCCAAAATATCGATCGATCTCGTTAGTAGATGAGGAATAATTTGAGTTTTCCGGGAGAGGATTCTCTTTTGGGGTGTCACCTCGTCGCTTACGAACTCTCTTGTCCACCTGGGCGCTTCATTATATATTCTTCTTTTTTCGAGGTTCTTCCTTAGTTTCTTCAAACTTTTCCTGTTTTTGCTTTTTGAATTTTTACTAAGTAGCTATGGGGCTTTTCATTTTTTGTGTATATAGATTTCTGCCATCGGGAACAACTTTCTTTTCATAATATTGTAGTTTCATAATGTCTTTATAGTACATGCCGATTTTACCTTCTTCCTTAGAGCTTCTGCATACGATGGTTTGGTTCCACTCCTGTGAACAGGCCGCTTTGCCTCCAATACGCAGGGTGTAAATTAAATATTGGGCACTATTTGGAGGATCGTTTCTATGGACAGAATAAGACGAAAATGTTCTTGGAAGTTTTTTAATAGACGGCTTACGTAAGCGCATATCGGGCACCCTCTTGACAGAACACTGCGATGCTACACCATTGGTGCTCTTTTCGTCTTCCAATGACCACAAAGCGCTGAGAAGCGACAAATAGACTTTCTCCGACCGAATCTCAGGCATTAAAGTCAGTGCAATGGATTTTGGATATAAAGTTTAATACGCGCCCTTGGATCCCTAGTTTAATTCATTCTGTATGTTCACAGCCCTCAAAATTAACTATGAAGCAGTGAGTGGGTTGAACCTCTTCGCTCCTCCTTGATTGGATACGCTTGATGTCACGCACGCCCTGATCCCTTAGCTCCTCCAATAAAGGAGCTTCAGCTAATCCTTTAATCTTCAGCATATGGATACTCGCCCTCCTTGCAAAAGTTAAGGGTGGGAGGGGGGGAAACATTAATCTTAATATTTTCTCCAGACCGCATTTAAAGCGATAGCTTGCTTAGAAGAGGCCACTTCTGCCTTTGGTTTGCCATTATGCAAACATCTGATCGATCAAAGATCTCCCTGCTTTGCCTTCCCATCATCCTAATGCGTAATTTTTAATTAGGTCGACTACTTTTAGGATTCCATAGGTTTCTGCTGTAAAGGAGTCTGGAATGTCTCCGAGTTTGAATGCTCGGTTGAATTCTTTGGAATAGATGCCAATTCCTCCCACCTTCTTCTGTTGGCCCAATGACGCTTCGGTATAGATGAGGTGAAAATTGTTATCTTCATAATTGGTTATGATCTGGTGGGGGAGATGTTTAGTAGGAGGCAGGCGATGGGCAGGTCAGAGATTTCGAAGGTGGTCACTAGTGATATAATGTTCATGTTTGATTATGGAGATGGGGGCTACTCTGTTGTTGGAGGAGTAATTAGTGGTATCCAGGGCCATGGAAAAGAGGTCTCTAATTTTTCGAGGAGAGATAGAGTTGATGATAAAGCCGGCTCGGCGGCTAAGAGCGATAAGGCGCAGTTCTTATCGTTCTCGGGACCAGCGAGTTGGGGATTCGAATCCCGTCGAGGGCATGGATGTTTGTATTTGTCCCTTTTCTAATATTTCCTCTCGAGAGGTTCGCGACAGGAAGGGCATCCGGCCATAAAACTCAATGCCAAATCAAATATAACAACAGCGACCCCGTGCGATTAATAGGAAAAGCTAAGGAAGAAGTTAGAGTTGATGAATCGGATGACGATGAGGTTTTGGGTAAGGTTATTATGTTTTCCGGAGAATTTAACAGCTAATTTAGTACAGTAATAGGTCCATCTAAGACAGGGGTCTCCAAATTTTTCGCCACAAGGGCCACATTGGGTATTTCAGCACTTTCAGCAGGCCACGTTTTGTTTCATAGTGGCGGCATATATTGTATCCTTTCAAAACACGGCAACAGTGTCTTTACAAATGTGAAATACGGCTTTATCCTTCCGCGGGCCGGATAAAATCATATCGCGGGTAGTACATTGGAGACCCCTGATCTAAGGGGTTTAGGTAGTAATGCCTAAGTGTCCATACATGCAATCTATAGGAGATGAGAATGGGCCTGTAGGGCACCATCTTAGGTAACTTCCATCCTCTTTAGTTTATTGGTTAATGAGTTGCTGTATAGATAGACAAGTACGAGGGATGATCAAAAAGTAATGTCGCATATTTTTTTCCCTCTAGAATCGTGACCGGGAAAAAATAAACACATGTACAGTCGGGTGCAGAAAGGTTTTTATCTGCTCCGTAGGGGCTGAGCTTTCTGGATGTTGATTGGTTGAAAATCAGGTACTTGTACTGCGAGTCAAGGCAGATTAGGATGGATCTGTCCTTTCTGAATGAAAATAGGGTAGCAGATATACGCTTGGGATGTGCTCGTCGTGTGCTCCCTCCTGACAATAATAAGCGATAACGGCTGACAGCAGTATCGTTAAAGTCTCTGCCTACTGCCTTGAATGGCAGAGTTCGAATCCGATATGGATAGACATTTTTTTTGTTCATTATCACGTTTTTGATTTCGTTTAAGCTTTAAACAGTGTATGTAAAGAACACCATAAACAGATTAAAATTTTTTCATTCAAGTGTGCAATTTGATCTGTTAATTTGAGGGTTTAAAAAACTTTTCATGTTAATTGTCATGTCATGCTTTATTCTACAGGGTACGTAAGTAATGTTGTCTAGTGAGCCTTGTAGAGACTCCGATGACATCCATAGGAGGACAATCGTCCGCATTGAGAAAATGGGTGATAAAGTCGAAAATATCGTTGATATATACGTTGAAGAGGGTTAGACTTAAAATGCTACGCTGAGGGAGGCGTTTTAATAGATGGAGATCGATTGCGGGAAATGTATTTTTCATGTACAGGGACAGGATGTAGATGAGGGTCTTAATTCATTGGATTTTTATTCTTGGGGTGTAGAGATCGCCTAGTTTACGTATTAGCTTGTCGTGAATAACTTTGTCGTAACTTTGTATAAGGGGAGTAGCATTCTATTCGAAAGCAGCATAAATTTCCTCAGTGAGGAGTGGGAAGGGGGGGGGGGGACTGATTTGTTTTCCCTAAAGCCCATTATGGCGATGTTTAATTTTGAGTTTAGTTTCAGGAAGGCTATGAGTCTATTATTAACCATTTTTTCCATGAGTTTGAGTAAATTGGAGAAAAGTGGTTTTGGGATGGGGATCATTCCATCTGGAATGCAAATATTTGTCCAAGTTTTGTTGAAGATCTCAGGGATTTATTAAAATTATGTTCTTCTGGAAAGATTTGATCAATGTATTGGAGATGTTATCTGGACTGGGGCAGTGTTTTGATAACTCTTTGTAATTCATTGGAGTGGAAGATCTCGTGGTTGGGGACTCGGTGGGATATTGTTTTTGGGAGGAGTTGCCGAGGAGGGGAAGATGGTGCGGAGATTACCGGTGAAGGATGGTAGGTAGTTGGCAGATTCCCACGGAGAGAGAGTCTTGCCGTTTATCGATAGGATGGGCAAGGTAGGACGAGATAGTTTGGCTAGCTTTTGAAGAATGTTACATAGGGCTTTGCAGGGGCATAGATGGAGGTTTTTTATAGTCGCTGTTCAGAAGTTTCTTCTGTCCTTTCATCGGGTTTTTCTCGTTAGGGCTTTATTCATTGTGATCCAGCTTAGGTTGCACCTACATCTCAGGAAATCTTTTCTAGCAGATTGTCTCGTCATCGCAATTTCTTCACGTGTCATTCCACCAAATAAGTGTGTTCTGATAGTTGTTGTAGTTTCTTTGCAGATTGGAGAGTTATTGTTTGAGATTGACGATGTTCAGATCGCTGCGAATGTAGTTTAAAGTGATCCGGATGTTTTTTTTATTGGTGGAAGAGGGTTTAGGCTTTTTTGGGGGGGAGGGGGGGACATGAGGATTTGTGTTTGTTGTGGGAGAATCGTGATTGTTGGTCTTCGGCACTGGAGTTTTTGGATGGAACAAGGCAATGATCGGGTGGTAATCGCTTCCGAAGTTATCTTTCAGAGCTGTCAAGTTTTTGGGTTGCTCAGTCTCTGGAGGTGATGCAGAAATCTAAAGGGGATGGATTGCGTTGTTTTTTTTGGGGGGGGGGGGTGAAGTTATGATGAACAGGGAAAATGATTTGTAGGGTTCTGTTGGAGATATTTTTAATATGACGTTCATTTGGGTTAGCATCCCCAATTTGTGGATCTGCTATTGAAATCTCTGATTATGGCGTATGGGGTTTGGGAGAGGCCCCAGATGATTTCCCAGTCTGTCTTGTTTTGTTATTTGCTGTGTATAATTAATACATGTTAATCCATTTCTTTTATAGCCAAATTTTTACTCCGGTACATTCTGTTTTTTACGATGGTGAATTTGGAGATGAAGGCGTGTGGTATTGTCATGTCCTGTGAGAGTATATACGCAGTGGAAGACTAAAATAAGTAAAGAAACACAGAGCATAACTTTGGCTAAAGAAAATAAACAAGATTTATTGCTGGAGTGATAATTAGTACACTCTACAAGAATTTGTCTTGAATAAGTAGGGGCTAACGATCCCACTAAACCGTGGGATACGAAAACGGAGCAATGCCCGTTCCCCCTTAGCCCTATTAGGGACAATCGTTGCGGACCGGTATTAAACAACCGTCCGTTACAAAAGAATATTGTTAGCAGTAACAAATGAATTTGCGGAATGACAGCTGGCAGCTTGGCTGGCTAGTCGTCCGTTCGTACTCAAAACGCATACGCTGCATAGCTATAGAGAAACGAGAGAAAAGAATATTTTAATATTCTTGACCCGCCGGATCTTCTCGTATCTATCCATCTTTAAGCTAAAGCAATGCTAACGACTAAAGTAATGGCACCCAGACGTTACGGCCCCAGCGAGGCGTCCGTTAATTCTAGGGCAAAAAAAAAAACGACGCTCGAGCGGGAGCAAGAACGTAATGGATTGCTAAATATGAGGCTAAATAAGGATGGCTCGAAACCAAGTAACAGGAACGAGACCTACCTTGTATAAGGGACCAGGTCGCCGAGCTCCTCCTTCATTAATCCGTCATAAGTCCAGGGCGTGATTACAACCTGTAGCACGGTGGAGTCGATGCAGCTCAGCCACTGTCGCGGGAGCAGGAACACCAAATCTTGAAGGGCGAATCCAGCGGTAACCACCAACCAACGATGTGGACGGACGAGTCTTGGGCAGCCGTAATTGACGCGACGAACGCTGGCTGACGCCGTCGGGCTGACTCCCGTCTCGGTAGGGTTGGCGTTTCCTCCTTTAACAGTGACTCACTGCTGTCGAATTCTGTGGGCTCCTTTTCCGACGCGTCGTCGTCGTAACCAGTCCAAAGATCCACTTCAGTTAGACAATGAATAATGAGCTCGGGAAACGTAGCATCTCGCACGCGGGCGAAGGACCGTGGCTTTTTCACTCTGAGGCGGAGGGCGACCTTCTTCGTTCGGCCGTTCTTCTCTCTCCCACGCTCCGAGAGACGAAGCCACAACGTGTCGTTCTTTCACAGAGCGATTTTCCGACCTCTCCTCACGGTTCCAAGCCTCCAATCCAAGAATGCAGTGACAGGTATGTTACTTTTATTTGCTAGAAGAATGCCTCCTCCATGATGGGTTTTATTATTCCAGTTGTTTAGTTGGGCCTTTTTTTTCTCTGAGAGGAAGTTTCCACTAGGGATATGATATGAATATTCGTTTTCAGAATTAGTCTTTGGAGGTCTTCCCAGTTTTGAATATAGGCCGTAAATATTCCAATGCAGGATTTTAAGTTTATTAGTCGTTGTGGTGGAAGGAAGGGGATTATGCATAGTCCGGGTGGCGTTGGTTTCATTATTTGGGGGGAGATTTGTTGTGTTGTCCCACCTTGATTTTAGGTTTGTTAGGTGATGCACTAGAAAGTTACGTGAAGATATCAGAAAGTAACACCATTTATTTTTTCAAAGAAAATTACAAAGAAAAATATATCGGTAAACAACTAAGTAAGAAGGAGGAGGCGATGGGTTTCACTATTTCCACAAAGAATTTATTTGACATTTAATATTAGGAGGATATGGAATGTCAAAAAAATTCTTTGTGGAAATAGTGGAATCCATCGCATCCTCCTTCTCATCAAGATATCCACAGATCGGCAAGGTCAGTTTCTGTTCTTATTTATATATTCTTTATATTATAAGTACTCTGTTAAACAACTAAGTGCAGCTGAAACTACACGTCTTTATCTACTTTTTCACATAGACACATTGACGATTTAGGCATTTATCACAACGTTCCACAGTTTTAGAATACCCCGCTCATCGAACTCCGTTCCTCGAAGTTTGAAACCTCTGACCACCCATAAATCTCTTCATGGGACCAAAGAGGTGGTAGTCCGAGGGCGCTACGTCTGGACGTAAGTGCTGAGTGGTCCAGTACCTCCCAACCGAAATGGACCAATTTTCTTTGACGACGTTAGTCATATGCGGGCATGGGACGACGTTAGTCATGAAGAAGTCGAACATCGTTTCCTCTTTCTGGTAGCTTATCCCGAACAGCACACCGCAGTTTAGTCAACGTTTCACAATAGGTAGCGGCGTTTACGGTTGACCAACGAGGCAGGAACTCTGCGAGCAGGATGCCTTGCATGTCGCAAAAACTGTAAGCATAATCTTCCGCTTCTGAGGGAGAAACTGTTTTTTTGCGAACCGGAGAATGTGGATGTTTCCACATCATGCTTGCAGTTTTAGGCTGAAGTGTGAAGTGCAAAACCCAGGACTTTCCTCCTGGTTGTACCGCTGAAGATGCTGCAGACTGCACGCCATTCTGTTGCTGGTCTGTTCTATATCAGACTTTTTGGAATCCAACGCGAACAGACTTTGCGTTATCCATGCTTCTCATGCACCATATCCCATGCAGATCCATAGGATATGTGAAACGTTTCACTCACTTCTTTCAAAGAAATGCGACGATTTTCTCTGATTATGTTGTTCATGTCCTCGATAACGGCTTGTGTAGCCGCTGAAGCTATTTATTGGCAAGATACACCATTTGCACACATTGGAATATTCCAGAAAGTCGGCACCGTAAACTTCTACCATTTCCCCAAGAATTTTAGCGGTTTTATTTTAACAATTCTTGTTATGCTAGATCTGTGCATGTAATCAGCTTTCTTTTTACACAGTGATTATATTTCCTCCGTTAAAAAATAAATGGCGTTACTTTCTGATATTTCCTCGTAGTTTTGAATTTAATCAGATCGACTATTTCTAGAATAGTTTTTGGTCTGGGGTTTCTAGTTTGTTGAAGAAGAGGGCGATGAATTTTTTGATGATATTGTGAAGCAATTTTTTGATGATATTGTTGAGTATTTCAAGTATATTGGTTCTGGAGAATAGGATCCTCTGATTAAATCTTTTGTTGGTTGTCTTTGCTTGGGATGAAGTTTTCAGTAAAGGTAAGTTTGGAATTTTGAGGATAGGGTTATAGCAGGGAGCGTTTTGCAGATTTGTTAAATTTTTCAGAGTTCTGCATTAAGTATGGAGGATTGTTTCATGGAGGAGGTTGGTTGGTTTTTCACTGGAGGAATTGGGCGAAAATTTTGTGTAGGAGGATGGTTGTTGTAGTTATCGTTATTCACCATATCCTTCGTTTCCCGATAGGGAATATGATGGAAAACATCTTATCCCTGATGGGCCATTTCCTCAGAGTACCTTGGGCATTTGAGAAAGTATGCAAAGTGTTTATTTTTGCCGTATGCACATATGAATGGGGGCATTGATCACGGGGGTGATTAGTATCAAGGTTGTTTGAACACTTACAGGGTACACGATTTTGTGATGTGTCTTAGTTTTTAACACTTGCTGCTTTGTGGATATTTTGATAAGGGTTTAGAGGTCTCAAAGGCCTGGTTGAATTTTAGGATTTTTGGGGGATGGTTGGGATTTTAGAAATATATGTATTATAAATTTACAATAGATTGCTCTTTTATATTTTGGGGTGATTTTTCTCATTTCGGTTATGTGTTGACGTATATTGGCTGAGATTTTGACATTCTCTTCTGTTATGGACATGGAAACACCTGAGATTTCACATGCTAAGGAGTTGAGGTGATTAGGGATGACGTAATTTATAGTTCGTCTGTCTATATCGGTAGAGAAATTCACGTAAATAAAGTGATCTTTTTGCAAACGCAAATAAATGCGATTACAAAAAATTACTGACTGATATATGACGTTATGAGCTTTGACATTTCTTTGAAGTTGAAGGTCAGCTTTCGCGTACGGTGGGATAAAAATGGATGAAGCTTTTCAAATTTCATTTCAGAAATAAAAACATAATAAAATCAATTTTTTGACGTTTTGGAAGAGATATTGTAAGGAAAAAGAAAACCGCAAGAAGGCAAAAAAAATCTGAGTCATGAGACGTAGGATGAGTGACATGTAAAGGAACTACTTTCTAAAGTGGTCACCTTAGTTTCTCTACAGATATTGAGAGACGGACTATAGGTTGTATTTTCCTATTTTTTGAAATTTTAGAAATTTTTCAGCTTGACCGTGGGTTTGAATTTAATAAAATATGCCCCTGATCTTAGTCGGGAGAAGGGTGGGGTTTCTTCTATCGTACTGCATAGGGTTTCCTGGAAACTGTTGGGGAGGAGGGTTTGATTTTGTTATTTTCTGAGGCCATTGAATTGATCCAGGATTTTGTTGCTATGGCCATTGGGTTAGTGGCTTCTGATGGGGTTGGGTCGGGTAAGGATTTAAATTTGGGGAACATTAAATAGAAGTTGCTTGTGGGTTTGAAATAGTTTTGGATCTCGGTGTTGTTCCTGGGATCAGTATTGTTGATGTTGATATGGTTTGCGGGTCCAAGGTGTTTTGATCGATGTTAAGCTCCGGTTGGGGAAATGAATTTTCATATGAAAAGTTGTCGATGTTTTTTGTTTCCGCTCTTCCTTTCTTTCTTTGGGTCGATAAGTTCAATTTTCTCTTTTTCTGACTTTTTGATTTTGCCGTTATTTGGGAGGGAGTCTGTGTTTTGAGGTGATTCTCCGAAGGAGGTGGGCGATTTTTGTTCGTTATAGACGGCGAGTCTTTATCGTTATCTACGGGGTTTACGTGATTTGTCACTTGGGAGGGGGATTTTTCGGTCACGTTTTCCTCCTCCTCCATATGGAACGATACTCGATTTGGCGTATTTGAAGATGATTTTTGGATTTTATGAGGTCGCTATTTTACTACTAGACCTATTGCATTACGACGACAATGGGGATATAAGAATTTGCTGTCAAAATTAATAAAAAGGTAACATAACCACTATCCTGAGTTGTGAGATTTGCTTCGGTGAAGGTCAGCATCTTGCTGTCGACTAAAGCAATCGTACAGATACGCCAAACGCTTATAGCCTTCATAAATTATCTGCTTAGTGTGAACCCTCATGTATACCTATACTCACCTTAAGCAACCACTCGCATCGACCGTGAGACGTTGGGACCTGTGCGACAGAAACTTGAATACAGGATTTATATCTACCGCGTCAACAAGGGTGGATTTATGGAACACCATAGAGGCGGATAGAAGCCAGGTAGGGACCTCTGGCGGTAAAATTTCGGGAGGCCCTAAGTAATAATAGCTGATACAGGGTGTCCAAAAAGTCTGCTAACATGGCAGATATCTCAAAGCTGCCAGGTAGGCGAGATCTGATGATTGTGGTTTATAGGTAATAGGGAAGGGGGGATTCATTACCGCACTCAAATTTGATTTTGACCCCCAAATGTAAGGTCATCCATTTGCTAACTCGAAAACTATTAAAGAGAAAAATTTCCAATTGCTACCCTGTAGAGCAACACCACATTAGTCTAAAAATAATGTTTAATCACACCCTTCTCGTTGAAAGATTTTGAGAAAATGGGCGAGAAAGAGTCACTCAAGATCAGGTTGGGCGAGTCAGGTTGGCTGAGGTTTCTAACACATTTGAATTGCAGTGAAGCACTCCGTTGGGAAAGCTCATTAAGCAACCTTATCTTGAGTGACTCTTTCTCGCCCATTTTCTCAAAATCTTTCAAGGGGAAGGGTGTGATTAATTTTTAAACTAATGTGGTGTTGCTCTACAGGGTAGCAATCGGAAATTTTTCTCTATCTTTAATATTTTCGAGTTAGCAAATGGATGACCTTAAATTTGGGGGTCAAAGTCAAATTTGAATGCGGCAATGAACTCCCCCCCCCCCCCTATTACCACACTCATCAGATCTCGCCTACCTGGCAGCTTCGAGATATCTGCCATGTTTCCAGACTTTTTAGACACCCTGTATATGTAACGCAGGATTAATGTAAAATTAATTTTTTTAACATAATTAATATTTTTTACAAAACACTATCTTTGTGCATAAAACGGTTTTGTTTCTACTGGACTGAACAAACATTTTGTAATATGGCTGGAGACCTCCAAATGTAATGTAATAAGAGTCAATTGTACATCTACAACGAGAACTGTAACATTTGAAAATTACAGAGGTTGAGTCAAAAGTAGTGGGCAACTCGGGAGGGGGGGTTAGAGTTTGACGAATTCTGGGGGAAGACCATTTACCACAAGGGTATATCGCAGTTTATTAAGAGAAAAGAGTGGGAAGAAACGTCAGTACGAATTTGAATGCCATAGACATTGTGCCACCTGCGCCAGCCAGTGTAAAAATATGGCAGAAAGATTGGTGATACGCAGGCTCCTTCGTCACTATTGGAAAAAGGGGACGAGTGCGCGAGCAGCCGCCGCCGAAATTTGCAGGGTGTAATCAATGAACGGACAGCACGACGGTGGTTCTCCCGCTTTTGTCTGGAGACATGGGCCTGGAAGATGCGCCAAGGAGCGGAAGACCCAAAGAAGTGGATGACGCAGCGCAAGTGGAAGCCAACCCAGACAGC
The DNA here is from genome assembly GCA_023313115.1 of Rhysida immarginata. Lineage (NCBI taxonomy): Eukaryota > Metazoa > Arthropoda > Chilopoda > Scolopendromorpha > Scolopendridae > Rhysida > Rhysida immarginata. The sequence goes on from JAHWFO010012523.1 coordinate 3,398,670, forward strand.
ACCACCCGTGGACTAGCGGCGGACTTCGGGACATCACAATCGAGTGTGGCTTGACATCTGCACGCCATGGGAAAGGTCAACAGGAGCTGCCGAGTTGTGCCTCACGAGCTGACGCCCGCGCAAGCACAACAACGGGTGAAGGTGTGTCGTCAACTGCTGGAAAAAAATCGAGGTTCTGCCACATCCAGCATACAGCCCCGACCTGGCACCTTCCGACTACCATCTCTTCCGGTCCAAGGCGCACTTCCTGCGTGGACGGCGCTTCCCCAATGTCAGTGAGGTTGAAGACTCCGTGCATGACTTTTTCGCCCAGAAACCGGAGGAGTGGTTTCGCGAGGGCATCCGCCAACTGGCTGATCGTTGGAAGAAGACCATCGAGCATGGGACTCTACTTTGAAGATTAGTAATGAGTGGTTCCTGTCTGGTGCCCATTTAAAAGTTTGCGCGGTGATTGGCTACTACTTTTGACTCAACCTCTGTAAGGTCTCCATGGCTGTAATTATTTTATTTGGTAACCGAGTTTTAAAATCCTTTTTGTACCTAATACTTACATTTGTCCTCTTTGTAATGCACCCCCCTATTCACTTTTTGACATAGTCCCTATTCCGTTCATGCATTTTCGCCAATGCATGAACCCATCAGAGAGGAATTCCGGGGTTGTTGTCAACACCAAGATTAAATGTCAGCTTACACCTCGTCGTCAGAACGCAACGCATGTTCCTTAAGACGCTCTTTCATTTTAGGGCGAGAGATTCTCTACCCGTTGCTATGAGCGCTTCCTTTATGGCTACTGTTCTATCGACTTTCCAAACCCAGAGGGATTTATGAATTGCCTCTTTTAATATAAATTATAGACACAGATAAGTAATGTATTATTTCCTCTCATTCTACAAATAATAACAAAATCATACATAAGAATGCACATTTCGACAACCATGTTTTCATTATTCAGTACGAAAGTTTGAAAGTTTGATATAAAGTTTGACTATTTTTAGTCGTTATATCTAACTTTTATAATCCGATTATAAGAGTTCTTGATTTGAATTATCAAATGGTGGGAGAGTGATGGTGATGATGTATTTCTTGTGTTAATTGACGTCATTCAGAAGATAAGGCGTGAATGCGCAATCGGGCCTCTGGTTTTGAATTGAGTACATGCTCAGGTTTGATTCTTTGACTTTCAAAACTTTCATGAAAATGAGAAAGATTGCATTCGAGGTCTTCAAGTGAAACTAGTGCAGATTTTTCTGGTCTTCCAAATCTGAGATCATATACCATTGACTGTTTGTACAACTTTGGTATTTAATTTTGTAAATTCCTTATATTTGCAGAGTAGGAATTTTGACTTTTGGACTGCTGATTGAATTTGGATTTTTAAAGGTAATTTAGGTTAGGTCGCCAACCAGTTACTTTCAAAAATTTGTAGAAAGATTTCAGATAAGATGAGACTGCGACAACTGCCATTGTTATTCCTTGATTCATTTTGTAGTAACAGTTATTAAATACAAAATAAGTGCTGTTTAAACATTTTTGTTAATAAATATTCATTTATGAGAATAGCATTTACGTTGTTATCAGTATTCGAGATTTTTTGAGAAATTTAAGTGTTTCTAAAATTCTTATGCTGGGATATAGGGCCTTTATATCATGAGGAATGAAAATTTGAGTGTTTTTGTTTTATTTTTTCTAATATATTCATTAACTTAGATCCAATAAGCTTAAATCATACATTAATAACAGAGCGCAGACGTATTTACTATCATGCTACTTAAGCCTACGTTGATGAGCTTTCGACGAAAGATAGCGCTCGCTTAACAGTAATTCTTATCTATGCAATACCATAGACACTATAATCATGGGAGTCGCGCTTCCTGCTTGCTGTAGCTCACAAACAAAGTTGATGGTAGAGATCCAGAATCTCGAGAGCCGTTGTCTGGACGACTGTCAATACACCGCTTAAAAGTTATTTCTATGTCTGTGCACCCGCGTTAAATGACGTCATTTTCTGCGTCACACGCCATTTTCTACCAATTTTGCTCCCCTAATTTAGCTGCTTACATAGAAATACAAAAGCACTGCGCTTACAAGTCCTGCAGAATTTTCGAGAGCAATTTTTTGCTGTCGAATTGGGTAGAAATAGAAAGGATTATATGCCTGAGGCCTTGTCACTCAGTTATGAAGGTGTCTGTACATTATTTGTTGGATTCTTCTATGCGTAATAATATAAAAAATTAAAGTTTTTGTAAAATTGAACGATGCGATGATACATCGAGTGTTAAAAATATTTCTTCGTTAAAATTTTTTATAAAGTTCGATCAATGAATACAATATTCCTATTAATTCAGCTTCTTTGGTGGATTTTCGGAATTACAACCCTCCAATAATTTATCTAGCAGCCCGAGAATGGCAGATAAACGTGCACAATTCGATTTTGGTTAAAAAAGATTTTAATTTTAGATCTGTTCCATGTAACGCTGAGAATACTATTTATGTAGATGATTATATCCTTCTCCAAGAGCTAAAGGGTTTCATTATGTTTGTAGAGTCATAAGCAGTATACAAAAAATTATCGTCAACTAATATTTAGGTTGATTTGATCATTGTGACACTGAAGAGGTGGCTACGGCGTGAAGCAGCATGTCAACTGTATGTAGGACCCCGGATAGTACACCTAATTAAAGGTCTAATTATTAATAGGGTCCAGGTGTATGAAATTAAAAAAAATTGCCCAGGTGATGTAATTGGTCGAATCGCGAAGGTCCCGGAATTATTGAACTCGAGAATCAAATTTTATATACAAGTTATGTGCAGTGATTATTTTAAGGTTACATTCCAAAATGAAAACTAAGAAAGAAAAAGGTTCGGATCCAGGCTGCGAATTTTCTTTCCTATTTTCATCATTAATAATAAAGAGAAAAACCAAAAAAAAGAATAAATAAATAACAAGAAGACCTGATAAAAATGATTACTCGTGTAACATGCTTATAAAGTGGTTCGCTTACAAGACGATAATAGGAGTATTTTAAATTCACATGCAATTAAAATTAAAACATTTCGTGATTTACTCAAAGAGATGTTAATAAACTGAAGAAAATTATTCAAACATCTCATAATTGCAATGTAGAAAAATTCCGTGACCTGATTCGAACCAGCTGTGCTAACCAATTGGCTGATAATGCATTGTAAGAAATTTTGCGGCTCACTGTCCGCGATAGCTTAATTGGTTATTTATTTATTTATTTATTATTCTTGTTTATTCCTGGATACATTTCGATAATATTATTATTAATACATATATAAGGACAATCAGATGTAAGACGATAATACAATTTTTTTAAAAAAAAATAAAGCAATTTAATACATGTTTCTCAAAATACAGACCAATGAGCCAAGAGCCGAAAAAAGAAAATTATCCAAGAGCCGAAACTCATAGTTCTTTTTCTTTTTAATGTCGTCAGTGCTTGAAAAAGAAATGATCACTCGAGGATGATTAAGTTTTAAATTCTGGACCTTTGAGACTGATTAGAATTTATATCTGTGTTTATACAAGGTGAGACCGGAAAGTTCAGTGAATGACTCCGAAAAACAAACAGGGACAGGTATTTCAGAGATGATAGATTTTACTGTCCTTTAAATTGAGCCTTCATGGCCACAATACACTTTCGACATCGTTCGTCCAACTGTTGCATGGAGTGTGAAAAATGCTCTTTCGGTATTGCTTGAAGTTCCCTCGTCACAGCCGTTTGTACGAGGGAGATCAAAAAGTAAGTTGCACTTCCACGGTATGGCCATTTATTACACCACCTATACAAAAGCAACACGGCTATAGCAGCATACAATGTAGGTTCACTTTTCCACATAGTCCCCAAGAGACCCTAAACATTTATCCGAACGGTCAACCAACTTTTCGATTCCGGAAGCATAGAAATCTCCTCCAGCGTTTTGTAACCACACGGTGACCGCCGCTTTCACCTCCTCATCGTTTCGAAATCGTTGTCCACCGAGTTCCGTTTTGAGCTTACCGAAAAGATGAAAGTCGCATGGCGCTAAGTCGGGACTGTATGGAGGATGTTGCCTAACCTCCCACTTGAATCGCTGCAGCAGTTCGCACGTTTGGCGGGCCTTGTGAAGTGTTGCGTTATCGTGCAACAAAATCACACGGGCGCTCAATTTCCATATACAGCAGTGATTTCACGATGAATGTCCGTGCAATTCACCCGTTTGGCCCATAGAAATCGGATTGCTGCTCGCACCTCAAGTTTGGAGTGGACGTCCAGTTGACGCGCCATTGCTTTGCCCAAGATTGCGACACACAGGCGCTCCTGCGGCGAGTTAGTGCAACTTACTTTTTGATCTCCCCTCGTATATCCGGCACAAAAGCTGGTGCTTTCTGTACGATTCGGAGACGAAACGCAAAGCATGGAGTGGCGTATCCCACTTCTCCAGAAAACAAAAGTGAAAAACCATGCTCATTTTGATCTTCAACGCAAAGAATTCGTCCGCAGGGCCAAATAGTCTGGCGAAGACAAAATATGAAAAATTCAATATTAAAAAATCATTTTAATGATAATTGATCAACATTTATTAACATTATACTAAATTTCAAGCAATTTCGCGTGAATTACGTCTGCACGCTATATCTGAATGTAGTCAGGTCTCGTTTGCTGATGATTCTTTTTCAGTTATTCTACGTGGAATGATCTTTATGCGGCGATCATCAAATCCTATTGTAAAAAAAAAAGGAGAGAAAGCGGGAATTTAGCCAACTAATAGTATACAGGAATAATTCTTTGAAACACAGCTACTATTCTTGATAAATTTTCTTGCGGAATAACTTTAATAATAACACTGTCCAACAATTTCTAACTTTCAAAAAATTACTAGGCGAATAGTAGTTGACTTTTGGTAATTTGGGTGCGCTGATTCCGAATCTGCAAACCGTTTTTCTCTATCGGGTCTCATTTTTTGGTAAATCGCGTACTAAAATTTTATAATTTCTGTAAATTAAGGCATTTTAGAACAAAAACTTCTTCTTATCTTGATCTCTCACTTCAATTTCGAAATATAGATTATAAAGTTTTTTGACGTAATTTGATATTTTTCGCTTATAAACACATCCACAAATATAACAAAAATTATCTGGATTGTTTTTACAAGTTCCTCTAGGCATTTTCATATATTTAAGTATATATATATATATTTAAAATATATTAAGTAATTTTGAAACTTATGTGTAAGTGTGAAATTTACATAAAAATATAAAAATTTCAATCACGATTTACGAAAAATTGAGACCTGATAGGCAAAAATGAGCGTCATTTTTGTAATCTACGCAAAAAATTACCTTAGAAACGGTGCTTCTCTGTTCAGTAATTTTTTGTTGTTGGACAGTGTAATTAATGTTTTAGATATTTTTCACATATTAAGATAAGTTGAAGTTATTTGCTTCTTAATTAAAGCAATGTAATAAGTAAAAAAAACTGTTTTAAAATATAATATATATTTCTCCAGAAATATTTTTAATAGTTAATACCATGAACAGTTTAATTTTTAAAATTTCAAGTCGATAGGGTAAAAAATAATTATGGCTTAATCTAAGGCTTCTGGAATCGTAGCTTTAATGATTTATATTTACTAAAAGTAGTCTGTAGTCAATTAATCAATTTGCGAACAAAATTACATGATATAAATTATTTTTAAAGTAGTCTTTTAAAAATACTGATTTTAGAATACTTATAGTCTGTAGAGTGATGCTGAAAATACTGAGTATTAAAAAAAAAAGTTAAGGAAAAATTCCGCGAACTGCTTTGAATCCAGATTGCGGAATTTTTCCTTTCCTTTTTCATCCATATTTAACTTATACTCTATCCAACAACAACAAAAAAAAATACGCGTGTCCAATTAAATTTCCATTTCAGACGTTGTTAATTTACTTTGCAACAATGTCTAATAATTGAAATTGGAAACCCAAGTTTTTTCTTCGTTAGACGCAGTCTAAGCTATTACAAAAATTCCGTTTTATTGAGGTGGCTCTCATTTTATGTTCTATTCTTAAAACAGTATCGAACATAAACCCAATTTTTATTTATGTATTTACGTAATAAAGAAATAATGATTTAAAAATTTCCTATAAAAAAACTTATAAAAACATTACAGAATGCCTTTCCAACGTTCAAAATTGAATGATGTTATACTGTGCTGTGGATAATCTTCAAAATAATGATACAATAAAATGACACCTTTTATCTAAAACAGGTTTAATATTTCTCCAATCAGCGAATTATGAGAACGGTCAGTTACTGCGTTACCTGGTAACGAGTTCCGTGGTAACAGTTACTATGGAAACGAGCTGGAATAAAATTTAGCCTTTTACTGAGATTGGTGTTAAATTAATTGGTCGCCCTTACAAATTAATTTTTTTTCAATTATAGTAACGCGAAATTAATTTTAATCAAAAGAATCGTAGTACTTTCTTGTTTGACCTGTTCCTTGAGCACGTGTTGAACAAAGCGCACTTTAAACAGAAGATATGAACGTTAAATAAAAGATCTGTGTAAATCTGGGGAGGCCGTGGCCTGGTGGGCTTTCACTGAACACTAACTTCAGGGAAGTAAAGAAACATCAGGCACGGCTAGTCACTGGATGGGCGACCATCAGTGAGACACGATCTTTACCCCCCCCCCCCCCAACTGCTGCGACCATCATACAGCAGTCGTTAATCCAGGTCCATCCAGGGACCCAACTCGTCGGCCTTTGGCCATACAGGCCCTGGATGGACGTATTGGATTATAATATACAAATTTTAAAAAAAAATAAAAAAATACGCCGACGTAAGGACGCCGTTGATGTCGCTTCTGGCAAATAGCTTGGCGCCGCGCTGGAAAAGCGCTTTACCCCAAAGTTGAATTTTGTTCAACTTTTTACGTCGCGTTACATCGTACACCGACATCCAGCCAGTCAGAAGAGCAATTGGTCCTCCATCAAGATGGCCGACAAGAGTGATGTAAAATAGCGAATGCTTTGTAGAAATGATGAGGAAGTTTAGCTTCCTGTATGATAAAAAAAATTCCAGGCTATTAAAATACTGTCAGACTGATATAAAGCTCGATACAGTTGGCATCCATGTTGAAACTACTTCAAGTGATGTCGTGCTTTAAACCGATAGCGAAACGACATCACATATTGGGCCGCGTCATACGTTTTCAGTTTGAACAGCTGAACATCGACGATTTTTCTGCGACGTATTTACGTAGGCGTAATTACGTGGCGTTTTACGCCGTGTGACCCAGGCCTAAGGCAGACACTGATTGGCTGGTGAATGTGGCCAGTGTCATGACTACGTGATCTATTGCAGGAGGAGGGATTCTCATGATTTGTCTGTTGGGCCAATGCGTAGTTGGACTATATAGGGTGTCCGAAAAGTCTAGCACTAGGATGTATATCACAGTCCAGTTGCAAGTGGATCGTGGACTTTCCATTTCCGACCTCAAAAGTGACCTTGAAGGTCATCTTCAAGGTCATTCAAACCGTAACTTTTTCCCTATCACAGATAAAAGAAAATTTCCAATTACGAACTTGTAGAGCACCCCAAAATTAGTCTAAATCCATGTTTACTTTAATGATTCACAGGAAAACTGTGTGAAATAAATGAGGATGAAGATTGGTATGCTACCCTCCCACCATCATGTTGAGAAGTCACAGACAAATCAATTAGTGAGCTTTTTATTTCTAAACTCAAAAGGATTGAATCTACATGTAATTTAAGGTCCTGAATTCCAAAGTTGAACATAGGTTATTTTAAAGTATGTTCAAAGTGTTGGCCTTCGGCTGCAAGGTATAACTGTGCACGATAGGCGATTGCCTTCTGGACAGCTGTCATTATCATGGTAAATCGCATACTAAACATTGTCACGCTGTGTTCTGGGTTCCGTGGCATAAACCTTTTCCTTTAAATACCCCCAAAGGAAGAAATCTAAAGTGAGTGGGGGGGGGGGGGACGAGTAGCATACCAATCATCTTCCTCAATTATCTCACACAATTTTTCCTATGAATCAGTTAAAGTAAACATGGATTTAGAGTAAATTTGGGGTGCTCTACAAGTTCGTAATTGGAAATTTTCTTCTATCTCTGATAGGGAAAAAGTTACGGTTTGAATGACCTTGAAGATGACCTTGAAAGTCACTTTTGAGGTCGGAAATGGAAAATCCACGATCCACTTGTTATAAGACGTTTTTGTTCCATCTAATGTATCGCCTCTGGACTGTGATATACATCAGAGTGCTAGAGTTTTCGAACACCTTGTATATATTTGAATGCACTTTGTGACCATTTTTCAGCAGGATGACTAAATTTCAACTCGCATTCTGTCGTCTTTTGTTATACATGTATTTGTCATCCTGCTGAAAAATAATCACTGTGTGACTGAAATTTGCATTCCGGAAATATTAAAACCATGTAGGCAAGAGGTGTCGTTTTATATTATTTTTTACATAGTTCGATTATTAAAATAATCTGGAATTAAACTCGCCATATTTACTTTTTTCGTGTACAGTTTCTAATTATGAGGTTGCTGATAAAGTAAAAGGTTGGAAACTGAGATTATGTTTCAACTTTAGGAATTAAAGTTAAGTTGAAAAATGAATGGAAAAATTCCGCGTTCTGGATTCAAACCAGGGACCAGGAGTTGTAAGAAGCGAGGAGCTTGGTTCGGATCCAAGTCTAACAAGGGAATCCCTCGAACATGTATGTCACAGATTTCTACCAAATTGAAATACGTTACTCATCTGAAGCTACTGTAGATGCTTGCAAAATATGAGAGTGCGAAATTGTGTTTCTTTCAAAATAAACCGCGAAAACGAAACAGTTACAGCATACATAGCCATACAAGGACTCCATTGTTAAAGCGGATAGGCTATGTGGGGTTCCCTTGTAAGTTGCGGAATTTCTCCTCTCATTCTCAATTCTAAGTTGACAGAATTTGCAGTCTCTTAGAAACCTTTTTATAATTGATAATATCTTTATAACATCAAGATATAAAGACAGTGCCATGTATGCTTGACGTAACCTTTGGTGACGCAAACAAATATATTATATATATAACAAATTTTAAATTGTTGCCTTTTTTATCGTTGCAGAACAAGTTCAGGTAACGGCCAATATCCGACCATTAAGTACAAGCAGGCAGAAACAGAACTAAAAGTCTTAGAAAACAAAGTTCTGGAGAATGGACCTCGCCATCTGGCCGTCTCGTCAACTCCAACTGAGAGTGCAGTGTGCTAAAGTGGGGATAAAAAATTGAAAAAATTAGTGTATTTGCGTGAATTCCATGAGGAAATGCATGGATATGTTCATTGTTCACCTTTTCTAAGGATCTATATCAGCCTGAAGAAGTTAAAATGTTCAGAATCTTAAAAAAAAAAGATTTTTGTGTGATGTCTGCAGCGACTATGTACAATATTCATGGAGAATATTTCTACACAGAAAATTATGTAAATATATGGATTTCGGTTCTTAGCGGTATCTGTTGCATATAGAGTTCCAAACCCATTCGAATGCTGTAAGTGTTGTGAAGGACAGGTGTTTTACGCATCATAAAACAGAATGGTCTTTACCATTCCACTAGTAGTTGTGGATCTAAACTTTAAAACGACCTTTTGTGTTTCTTTATTTTTATATTTTTTACAGACACTGATGTGATAATCTAATTCACCTAAATCAGCATAAAGTGATACACTTATAAGACTGAAGTTATAACTTAAAAAACTCTTCATATTTGGGTTTAAACATTTAAATTCCATTCTTTGGAATGTTTATAGTCACCATACAATGTATTCATTAAGTGTTATTCATTATTGTTATACTTTTGTATTCATAACTTTCAGAGCACTTTTTAAAACTCTTTACTTGGTATCTTAAGACTTATTCTGCGACCGTTATTTACTCTCTTGTTTAACTTTAAAAAATTACAACCTTTCATCAAGATTTCTAGTCTCATAATAAAGAAACTCATTTGATATTTCCTAAGAATGTGACTGACGTTCTCTGTGATGGTGTTATACTGACAACCTTGAAGTATATTCATGATTAATGGCTGATAGGGCTCTAGGTACGAATTATAATTATTGGATAAAATATATTATTATAGCAAATCCTCCTAACATAATTATTTTTATAAAATTAAAAAAAAAATCCTTTTAATCACGTTCTGTTCATCTTAAATTTCTAGTATATTGCATTATTAGATGGTTTTTATTTAGATTGTTAATTTAGGCATTTAACTGAAGAATTTCGTTCAATTGATGAGCGCTTCATCGCCCAAAGCGGTCCCGTCGTGTTATCTTTTTTTCATCGAAAGTTCATATGACGGGGTCACGAAATCTGAATAAACTTTTGCAACAAGAAGCTAAGCCGACAATGAGAGCCTTGTCGGAACTGTCGTCTTGGAATAGAAGGATCGTTCAATCCCTAGAAAAATCTTTGACCATGTGTTTTTATAATTTAAAAAATAAAATAAACCTATTAGGATGAGGGCCTTCACCTCTGATCTGCCCTTATTCTCAAGATATTTGTTATTTTTAAATCTCTAATTGCTTTTATATATAAACTTCCTTTAAAAAAGATATAATCAATATCTAATGGCGTGAGACATCAAAGAAGATCGGAATGCTCTTCCCCTTATTTCGGCTGTTTTAAAGAAGTTCAAGTTAAAGACTGCCTTGATATGTGAATATGTATATAGTATATACGTGCGATGAGAAGCTGCTTGTTTGTCTTTGTAATTGGGAGGCATTTTGAACGATGACACCGGAGGCTTCGATCTTCTTCCGTTGTGTTGGAGTTTTATGAAAGCATCCGCGCACTTCACATAATGAGAGACACAGGATATCCTCTTTAATCTCAACGTGGGATCCATGAGCGCTAGTTTTTTCAACATGCCTTCAAAGGGAAATCATCCACGGACTTCAAGCTAAAATGATATTCTTTTAAAAAACATTCATTTTGATGTAAGCTAGAATAAGGCATACTCCGTGAGGCAACTGAAGTCTCTGCCAAATACAAATTGCCTTACATTTCTCAGTGTTCCTAGATGTTTATTCCGTATATCTTAAATTTTGGCGATGTTTTTAAAATTTACAAATTTGTAAGAGGGTTAAAAGTGCGCTCACGCGAAATGATTTTAAAATATTTGCACAATGTTTCTAAAACTAAAAATATTTTCTCACGTGGTTAATAAACTATCCCTCTCTCCTCCTCCTCTTCCTACATAGCAATAAAAAAGGCCTCTTGCAAAATTTATAGGAAATCCACATCAATCTGATTAAAGAAAAATCATATCCAAATACGCTCATATTCATAAATAAAGTATATTGTGGTTTAAAAATTTCGAAAAAACCTATTACAACCAACTTGGTCGAATGTTGTTCAGTCACATAATAATTTATTCTAAAACAAAAAAAAATATCAAGTGCATGTTAGACGGATTGTTAGGTACCCTTCAGATAAAAACACGACATGAATCACTCTGAAGACTAATCTGGATTCATCCATAAACAATACACGTTCGGTTCGGTGTCCAAACACTCAAGATTCTCCGTGAAAGCTACCTTGACGAGTTACAGAGACTTGAGTGTGCCAATGATAAGGGCTAGTTTGGGTAAGGACACCTTTGCCAGGCAGCCCTTAGTTGAGGGGTTAGACGAAAAGTTTCCAGTCGGTTGTGGACCCCACAAGAGATCGGTGATCGCAACGGAGGCTTCATAAGTCTCTACTGTCACCACCCTCATGTATGCCGTGCGCGGCAACCCGGCTTCAGGTGAAAGACTATTCCTAAACAATACACCACTTTTGGCCCTGTTTCTCTGAAAGATGGGCACCCTGAAACTAGCCCGTTCAGGTCAAACGGTTGGTCGGTTCCTCGGAGTCGGCTGCATGGCTAAGCTACGCCTACGCCAATGTGCATCCCGTAGTTGGGCTCGGTGGTGGTTGAGGAGCGAGGGACCTAAAATTAGTTTTATTTATATATCTATTAATAACAAAGACAGAAAAGTAGCGAGAGTAATGATGACTCTGTATTCATTGCTCTAGAAGAGGTTAACGGAAAATATTTTGAGAGGTTTTCGCCATTCGAAATGGATAGGGCTATTAGAAATTTTTGTAAGCAATACAAAACTCAAACGACGATTGGCCAATGGTATCTGTTGGTTGAGTATTTTCCCTTAAGCAGGCTCAGCTCTTGTTCCAAATTAAGAATATGGAATACACCACGTAAAGGCTTTCGTCCATCAGATCCTAAACTTCAAGTAAAGGGGTGCTTACCTGAGAACTTCAAGTTGTGAAAGACGATGTCTTCTTGAGAGAAATAAGTGATTAAGGTGAGAGACATTAGAAGAATCCAGTAGAGGAAAAATTCACGCTTTCCTTTATCGTGACAGATGAAGGGAACAATCTCCTAGATTCGATAATACTAGGTTATGACCTTTTGTGCCTAGATTAGTTCTGTGCGTTGTTCCAGTGCTTGCGATTTTCTGCTCTTTGCAGTAAATGTGATAAATAGGAACATGAGAAAGACATCTGTGGTGTAGTAATTATAAGGGTAAGCATCCTATTCTTCTTGGGACTGCCCGATTTGGAAGACCGAGAAAAAGATCTAGTCTATCCAGATTGAAAGAAAATGCTCATATATAGAAGCTAAAAGACTGTATGGGAATTATCACACGCGTTCCTATGCAGAAATTTTGAAGGAGAATAAATGGACGCAAACAGTAGAAACTATAAAGATTCAGACGAAACCAACAAACCAAACCGAACCCATGATATAAAGATTCAGACGAAAAAGAAACCGGAAAGTAAAAAATAAAAGTACGAGAAAACTAAAAAAAAAAGTTGGTAATAGGCATAGCGAATTTAAGGGCGCAAAATCGTTTTTTGATAGACTGTGTCTGTGAACCAAGGACGAGATGGATATTTATCGCAAGAGGATACGGATGCCCACGTTTGAATGGGGAATGAACGTGGAAAGATATTTACGCGACTTGGAGTCCTCAAATTAAAGAGAGTTCTATCACTAAATGTCCAAATGACCAGAAGGGTGCAAATGATCAGCGAAAGCGCCAAAATGAAGACGCCCCTTCTAAGTGCGCAGATATGAACTCGTCATATTCTGAGTCGGTTGATATATCTGTCAATGAGATGGCGAACATATACAAAGATAAAAGCAATCATCAACCTAATTTTCGTTATTTTTAAGATTAAGTAACTTTATAATCACTAAGGCAAGTTATTACGGTCTTATTTTTATCTAGTTTTAATTTTTGGGAGTTTTTTTCCTCTAAATTCTGTAGTTGATGGAATTTCAACATTTGTTTTAAATCTTGGAAATTTTAATGACGTGAAAATTTTAATGTCGTTGTCATCATTTTCTTTGATTTTAATTTAAATTAATGTCCATTTTATCCTGCAATTGGCTCAAAATGATCCAAACAGTGGACGCGCCCTTAAACCTCAATCAATGGGATGCATCTTGATCCCTTCTGGCATACCGTCCATATTCATGTATTCGTCTGTAGACCGCATGCTCGGAAATAGCAACTGCTGCACTCTACTTGCTGTAAAATTCGCAGCAAGCTGTCCTGCTATGCATTGTCTGTGTTTTCTGTTAATTACAGATAAAAGCCGATCCAGCTGTACAGTTAAGACTCTTAGAAGCCTTCCACTGAAACGCTAGTTGATGTTTCCAAATTGTTGGAACCTCTACTACAGTCGGGAATTGATATTCTGGGTGATGTTCGGGTCCATAAACGCAGTAATCTGAGTTAGATCAGCCTGAAGACGGTCAACAATTCTATCGTTCATTACATTATCGAGGTGGGTTCGATGAGCCATATGGCTATGGCAAAACAGTTTATTATTACAAACATAACTTTTAAAACCAACAAAAAATGTGGCGTTTATTTAGAAAACCTGGAAACAAACCAAAAAAAAGATTATAACAGAAGTGGCATTTATAAACTAATATGCCACTTCTATGATATGTATTATCTAGGCTTAACTTCGAGAAGGTTTTACCGACAGATTCAAAGAACATTGTCTTTCAATCATTGCTGATCATCGGTTCAAAACATGCACCAATATGTACCTATCGATAATATTTTAAACATTGTACATATGATTTTAAAACAACTAAATGCTGAAAATTTTAGAAATATCCTGAAGCAAGAAGAAAGGAAAAAAAATAGACTAATTAATACTCTAACACAATTTGACTTTGATCACAACCTTGATATTATTAGATTACATCTTAATTGATATAAACAGGTCATGAAACATTTCATGACAGACCAGATCCCTTTTGTTTTTTCTTTCATTACGTCTTTCTCTTGTGACCTAATTTGAAATATCTAATTATGATTGGTTGTCTATGTTATATGTCAACATTTATGTAAATATATTGTAGCGTCTTTATTACATGCTCGGTTGTTGATGTTATAATCGAAACGCATCGGCATTTAAAAGAACTTATATCGATATTTCTTTATTTTAAACCTAATTATCTTTCCAATACATAACCATGTATCCTCAGTTATCAAAACAGATAAGCTCTTTTCAATCAAAACAGTTCCAGTAAAAAATGTTTATTAAAACATCAATTTTCATCAGTTGCAAAAGAAAAAAAATGAGGTGTGGTCACCACCCGACTTTCTTATACGTAAATGTCCTCGTCCAAATACAAAAAAAAATTAAACAACTGTCTAAAATGGCTACTTCCGATAGAAATTTTGAAAAAGTTTTTGAATAAAAGTTATTTCAAATTAGCTTAAAAACACTTTGGTATAGATTCCAAATTTTCCTATACCATCTTCTTTCGCCTGTATTAGCAAAACACTGGATTTTGATAAGAGTAAAACTGTTACTTCCGGTTGGAATTTTGAAAAATTTCGTTAACAAAGGTTTTTTAAAATTAGCTTCTAAATACTTTTGTATAATTTACAAATTTTCCTATACCGTCTTAGTTGCAACATATAATAAATACAATCACATCTTAAATTTTAAGTACTTATCTACTATCTAACATTGTACAGCAAATAGAAATTAATTGACAAACTTAAACATTATTTTTAATCAAACATTAAATGATTTAATTACAGAGCACTCTCAACTTACAAATCATTTATTTATGCTAAGAGAAGTATGACACAAATGGCAAGAGACTAGAATCAATATTTCGCGCAAACTATGAAATCTACAGAAGTGCCACCCATTGTAGTAGGTGGTTCCATGTGTATATAATTTAAATTTAATCTAGCGTAAACATTAAAGTCACTAACTATTACAATTGGCACATGAGTATCCACGTTCATGTAGTCACTGATATTAGTCTAGTTGTTGGTGAATGTTTCATCATCGCACCGAACAACATTTCCATAACAGAAATTAGGATGGAAATAAACACTGCCAGGTATACACCTCACTTCACCATTGTGCAATAATTTAACCATACAAAGATCAACGATACCAACGTCAATTAGTCGTCTGTAGTTTGACCGGTCTATCGTTACGGGTTCGCATTCGGTTGAAGAGTTAATATCTCCAAAGATCGCAAAACCGCTGCTCATCTGTAACTTAAAACACCACATTAGGTGAATGAATCGGGTTATTTATGAATACAGAACGAAAATGTCTATTAGCACTGTTCCTAATTCTCACTCCGCGCATAAATCACATTTGGTGAAGTCGCTGTTAATGTTTATGGTTGTGGCTCAATACCGACCTCTATGAATTGAATTATATCGTTTGTGTCATCAGATATTTTATTTGCATCGGAGTGAGCGGTGGAAGTAATTTGCGCATTTGTTTGGGTACTAGTTCACCTTGGCGGCGCGGCGCCTCAACTTTGAAGCACTCCCGCCGAGCCCATTGACTTTCGACATTGGGCATCCAGGTCTTCATGGATTCCCTATCTCTCGAACTGTTTTCCTATTGTTGTTTTCTGTATACTTTTTGGTGTTTACTGTGCATAAATTTGGAATTCATGTACTTTTTTCGAAATTTTCACATTTCGAAGGTTGATATCTAAGACACTATTAAATATTGAAGTTTAATTTTTAAGCAGCTTTAGAAAGCGCAAAAAGACAAAACAAATGACACCTAAAACGTCATGCTATTGCAACGGTAGCCGGGGCTAGACTAAATTAATATCCGCCACAGCGCATTTTTCGGACTAATATCTACCACAACTTTGCACTGCGCTCGCGTTAGCCAATGACAAAACTGGCTCAGGATCTAAAACATTCTTTGTTGTATGCTCTATCAAACGGAATATCGCTCATTTTTCTATCATGAATAGTTTTTACGTTATTAAAGTTTTCGTGATCAACACTTTTCGTTATATTCACAATTGAAACGTGGCATACCAGTATCGAAACGTCAAAATTCTGAAAAAATTAGACTGGTTTATTTGAGAATTTTTTCAGTCTTCCAACTCAATTAGAAATTGACGAAATAAATTATTGAAATTTAAATTGGAATTTGGCGTCAAATTGGAAAAATATTTTATTTGTAAAATATTTATTTTTTATTTTTATTTATACAATTTATCAACCGGGATCCATATGGCCTATCAGGCCGACAAGTAGGTCCCCGGCAGGTAACGAAAATAAACAAAGTACAAATAAATAAACAAAAACGAAAATAAACAAATAATATAATAGTATTTCGAGGGTATAAAAGCTCTGATTACTTTCCTGAATACATTATAAGAAGATAACGAACATACATTTATAGGAAGTTGAGACCAACATCTGATTCCGGAATAGGAAATACATCTGCGCTCGTAATTATTCTTAGTAAGGGGCAGACTAAACGCAGTCTTATTTCGAGTAGAGTAATTATGAACATCAGAGTGTTTGCGGATAGTGATAGGGGATGAGAGGATTAGCATGTTATTAATAGATTTATACATGAAAGAGCATAGTTGAATAAAATAAATTTGACTAATGGTCAGAATGCCTAAGGATTCGAAATGGTGTGAAACTGGGTAAGGCTTAGGTAATTTCAGAAGGATGCGAAGAAACCATTTCTGCAATGTAAGGAGTCTAGCTAAGATTATAAGAGGTAGCAGACACCCAAAAAATAATACCGAAACATAATTAGGAATGAATCAAAGAGTAGTATAGAATATAAGATTGAAGAAAGAATATGGTATGGGAGGTATTGAAGTCTTGAAATCATCCCTTGAGTTTTATTTAGTTTTATGAGTAAGTTATCGACATGGTTATCTCAAGTTAAATCATTGAGATAAAGTAAGGCCTAAATATTTAAATGATTCAGTGGTACTAAGAAGATGAGGACCATAATAGACAGAAGGATTAGTAAGGATATTATGTTTATTCCTTTGATAGAAAAAATTTAGTTTTATCGACGTTAAGTGTAAAAGAATTAGCAGAGTTCCAAAGTTTTAAATTGCTTAACAGGTGATTAATTGTAGAAATAAGATTCGTAATAATTAGGTCAGAAAATAAAAAGGTGACATAGTCAGTGTAAAGAATCGAGGGAGTAGAGGACAGAGCCGTAGTTAAATCATTGATGAACACATTAAAAAGAAGATTCGAGAGAATAGATCTCTGAGGTAGATCTTGATTCCTGACTAGAATCGATGATGATTTATCGGAGAGGAACAGAAAGTAACGACGGTCTGTTAACAACTCGGTCAACCATTAAGGGGAAGGTCTCGAATATTAAAGAAAACATATAATTTAAAAAACAACAAATGGAATGGGATAGAATCGAAAGATTTGGAATAGTCTATAAAGAGCGTAACAACATATTTATTTGCTGACATTTCAGCTGATGAAAACTCTATAAGATCATAACAAGCCGTATCAACACTGATTCGGCGTATACTCATATTGCAAGGAATTATAATTGAATTGAAGTTATTAGAATAGATAAATTGAGAAAAGCGGGTATGAAAAAGTTTCTCGAAAATTTTCGCAAAGATCGGCAGGATAGAAATGGGACAATAATCATTAGGATCACCTTTTTTAAAGATGGGAAAAATTTTAACTATCTTTAGGGCATTGGGGTATGAACCGGTGGAAATAGAGTAATTAAAAATATGAGCAAGTGGAAAAGCAAGACTTTGGCTAACTGCAATTATTACATCAGAACGTAGGCCTAATGGGTCAGGAGCAGACGAGGACTTTAATAGTACAGTAACTATGGCAACCTCCTCGGGAGTAGTAGGAACCACGAAAAATGAAGATGAATTAAAAGAAATACTATTAGAATAATTAGCAATTGGACTGGATAAAGAAGAGGAGAAAGGAAAAAGAGTTTCAAGAAAATTAGTCAAGGACGAGGAATCAATATTATCCGAATGTTGAAAAGGGGAATTGTAGGAAATGGGTCCTTTTAAAAGTTTGTTGAGGGTTTTCCATTTTAAATTATTAGACGAGATCTCACGAAATAAATGGGTATAGTAATTTTTTAGCTTTATTTATCAGATGACGGATTTTATTAGAAAGGTTCTTGAATTTTCGTGCTAATTTTGTGTTAGGATAGACAGATTATCGCAGTTGACGATAGAGAGAATTTTTACGTTTAGATAGAGCTAACAAATAAGGAGTAATCCAAGGTTTATGTATAGTAACATTTGAAGAGGGAGGACTAAAAACCGACATAATAAAGTAACGTTCATAGCCTAACCGTAAGTGTATTAAAAAAGCATCGAATGTAGAGTTGACATCGGTTGAATTGGCGAAGATCTGAGACCAGTCCGTTAAATTATGAAATGACTGAAAGAATGCTATTCTGGGGGCGGACTTTCCTTATAGATTTAACAAAAGAATGCGATGGCTTAATTGAAACAGCGGTCTTAAAAACTCAAAAAAGAGGAAAATGATCTGAAATAGCAACATCAAGTGAACATCTAAATAGAGTAGCATTGAGGTTTTGTAAAACAATGATCTATGCCCGAGTAAGATCGATGAAAAAGAGAAAAGTGTGTATAAGAAAGAGTTGAAGGAGTTAGGCCAGTTCGGGTAATCGAATCCATTAAAAGTAGTGTGCATCCAAAAATATAGTACTATTATTATTGTTGTATAAATAAGAACATAATGAAATAAAAATTTAGAAATAATAGAAAATTCAAATTGCGGTGATAAAATACTTAAAAAAAAATATTTTTATTCGACTAAAACAGCTCGTTGATTAAAACGCTTCTTTCAAAATCCGTTAACCGGAAATGACGTTAATATGGGAATCGTTGCCTCTCTCGCACTTTAACTTAACGCGTTTATAACGAAAATCAACAACTCAGTATACATTTTTACTTCAGTTTAGGCGCTCTATTTTTATTTAATCAGATTTTTCAGCGTTTCAAGAATCAAGAAAGAAGTTTAGCTTTTGTTTCCGATTATAAAAAGGTTAGTGAACTGCCTCATCGATGTGTAGTTGGTGGATGTAGCAACACATATAAGAATAATATCTCCTTTCACTATTTTCCCAAAAATAAATGGAATCGCGCAATTAGAATAACAAGAAAGGACTGAAAGAAAAATTCAAAGTACTTTTCATGGAAATTTTCAATACAAATTTTTAACATGCTTACCTTACAATAGACACAAATAAAATTATCATAATTTTCATTTTTGTTTCCTTTTTTATTCAATACTGGTTATAAGAACTTTGAAAATTTAAAATAACAAATATGTAAATATGAACAATATGCAAAATTTTTAAAATAACAATAAGTTGTTTAACATTAAATGGCAGAACTATTCTTCAAATTTTAATTTAAATTGAATCCAGCAAATGAGTCACTGGGAAATGTCTTTCTTATTTTTTCCATAGCGCAAGCAGGAAGAACTGTTTTCATATTTTTTCCCAACCATCCCCAGCACCATCTAACGAGTTGTCTATAAGCAACGTATCTGAATTTTCTGTGAATAAAAATAAAAAATCCTCGATAATTAATTTACATTAAAATATTGCCATTCAGGATAATTTGCTAAATAAAATTTTTACTAACTCGTGCTGTGTTCCTTCCATAATGCTGGCGATAATTGTAATAAGCCGTTTCCAAAATCCATGGATTCAAACAAACGGCTTCAAATCCTGGATGATTGCATATACAATTATACTGCTGTATTTTCTGATACACTTTTTCATGCTCGTGACACAAACGCTCTTGGGCAGAAGCCATCATATTACAATTTCCGCAGGAGCACCTTATTTTTGGAAGAAGTTAATTTTAATATATTTTAACAGCCTTATAAACTTAAAATTTGTAGGTCCAAATAGTTTTCAGTTAACTGAATATTACCATTCAAGATTTTTCATCCTGTCTTCTATGCATAGATTGCCTGATAAGACGCTGGATGGGGAATGCGTTGTCGTGTCATTAGAATCAAGATAAATATTTTCTGGTTCAAAGCAATACGGCTGAAGTGATCCCTGATTTTCAATATTATGGAATCCCTCGTCAAATTCAATTTCAAGGGATAAATCTGGGCTATCAGATTCTTCAGAATTATATTCAATAGTTGCCTCTGCATTAAACTCTATTTCTCAAGGTGAGCGAGTTCACATTATGAAGTGCTTCCGTTTCGATAGTTTAACAGGAGAAACCGGATATGACGTTTTTGAATGTTTAAACGCGAATATTTTATTAACTAATCATAATTTATAAAAATGATGTCAAATTTCGTATAGAATATTAAAAAGAGATTTTATAGTCAAAATTTCAAATTTTGGATGCACACTACCTTTAAGCTGGTGTCTAAGCTGGTGGATGATTTGGATCTTATGAATATTTTTAAAAATAGAATTTATAAGGTAAACGCATCAAAAAATTAATGGTCTATATAAAAATGCATTTTGGGCTATGTAGGAGGTGGGTTAAATTCTTTTTAAGGTTTAGAAACATCGGTTGGCGGATGTTTTAAATTCGTTACGTAGCGGAAATACTTTTAAATTCGCTACGTGGTGGGTGCACTTTTTACGATTTTACCCAGCTATAACTTTGGTAATATGTATTACACTGCTCAAAACAATTAAAGGAACCCTTGTAGAATTCCCTATAGAGGGCGTAAATAATACTTTTTAGCAATTTCATCTTCTGCAACATGAAACCTACTATCTCCCTCATAGGAAATGGTTGAAGACAACACATTTTGCTGCCATGTTTTGAGAAATTTGCATAGCAATATAACCCCCCGGAAAACAAAGTGGTTACATGCCAGTACACTCTTTGCTTGGAGATAACGGTCGAACATTAGAAGGTGCGTGCATTCCTGGAACGTTGTTGTTAGTGCTCTGACATGCCACGAAGGCATCTTGAAGCCGTAGAAGCTGCGAGAGCCGTAACATTGCTCCAAACGGGTCAATCATTTCGGACTGTGGCAAATGTCCTCAATGTGTCCTCTTCCGTCATTTTCCGACTGTGGACACGATTCCAGGCAACTGGCCAGTACACACGAAGAGCTGGGCAAGGTCGCCGATGCTCAACAACCGTCAATCAAGATCGTTATGTGCGGACTTGTGCCCTGCGCCGAAGAACCTCAACGTCCAGAGACCTGAGAAATGACCTGCAGATGTCAACTGGGGTAGCTGCTTCAGATCAAACAATCCGAAACAGATTACGTGATGTTGGCTTGAGAGCCAGACGACCAAATCGAGTGCCTAGGCTAACTCGCCAGCACATGCAGGTGCGACTAGAGTTTGCATATCAACATGTCACCTGGCAGCTTCGCCACTGGCGTTTTGTTCTCTTCACAGACGAGTCAAGATTCCGCCTGACCCGCTGTGATGGCCGTCTACGTGTCTGGAGACGACGTGGTGAGCGAAACACCGACGCAACAGTTTGTGAGACTGACCGAATGGGATGTTGTTCCATTATGGTTTGGGCTGGCATCTCAATAGACCATCGAACGGATCTTGTGGTCGTCCGAGGGCGAATGACCGCTGACGTTTACATTCGTGACATTCTGGTAGAACATGTAATTGTTGATGCACATGTCATGGGGCCTGGATTCCTTCTGATGCAGGATAATGCTCGTCCACACACTGCAGCTATCACTCAAGACTTCCTACGGATGCATGGCTTTCAGACCATGAGGTAGCCTGCAATGAGTCCAGACCTAAATCCCCTTGAACATCTTTGGGACATGCTTGACAGGCGAATTCGACAACGCCCTTCAGCTCCAGAAACACTGCAACAGCTCATCCAGGCACTTACTGAGGAATGGGACCGGCTTCCCCAAGATCACATCCGTCGACTGATACGGAGCATGCCTCGAAGGTGCATGGAGGTTACTGCAGCCCATGGTAGGCATACACATTACTGAGTGGTGCAAAAACTGATCCCTGGAAGAAACAGGGCATTCTCCTCACAACGTCCAAAGGACATTTCACTTTGTTTTAGGCAGGGGTCCTGCAGTTTCCTGTTTTTTCTTTATGTTTCTTCACCAGTTGTTTCAATAATGCATTCTATTGTTAAATAAACCGTCTTTTAATGATCACATACAGCGATTTTTTCCATATTATTCGTAGTTGCTTCTGCAGAGCCATATTCCAGTGTATGCTTGAACTTACAACATACAAATTATTCAAAATATTATGATCATTGCACAGTATTTCATTTCCTCTAATCACTTTGTATGTCATTACTTTATCTTTAATATTAAAGTAGCAAAGACCTAGTTGATCGAAATAATGGTAAATTGGATTGCGTCATCCCAAGCAATATAATTTTCTTTCTTAAACGTTTTTATGATAGGTCTATAGACTGTTATATAATTTATCTCTTTTAATTATGGCAGATATTGGGGCTAGTTTTGAAAATGTGATTTGAAAAGGATGAATATACTTTATTTATTGCTCTTGTGGATTAATTTATTGAAATCCTGGCCACATCAAAACAGCTTCGATTTGAGTTTTAAAGCCAAAACTTCAAGAAAGGCTTTATTGTTGTGACGCAAACAGTTGCCAAAAACCTAAAATTTTAAAGAACTTATTTTTGTGAAGAAATTTTAGACTTGTCTTAAGGATAATGTCGGCTATTCAATTGGTTCATTGCCTTTGAAGTTTCCGCTAATTTCTTCATTTAATGGTCTTACTAAGTGCTTTTTCTCCAAAAATTTGTTTTATTTATGCATTTTCGTTTCGTTAATGGTTTTGCATCGAATTTCAAAAGTCATTCATCAATCAAAGATGAATTTTAAATGTTTCTAGTAAACTAAGAGCGTCGTTAAGATGATTCGATTCTTTTTTTTTTGAAAATATTTTTTAATACTTTTACAATTTTTATTTTAAATGAATTTTTCAATCGTCCATAAAGCTTCTCTTGCCTGTTTATGCTGGGGGTTTTTTCATAAATAAACTGTATTCTAATTGAATAATACCAGAAATGTTCTTACCTTCTCATAACATACTCGTTAATATAAATATCCAAATGAATTATTTTTACGTAAAAAAAATAATAATAATAATAATAATAATAATAATAATAATAATAATACGATTTTATTACGGTTTTTTACGAATATTTAAACCAACCAAGCAACATTTAAATATTTCTAAAACAGACATATTAAACTATTCGGCAAAAGCATTACTCAATTTATAAAGATATCTATTTATATGTAAATTCTTGTTTTTTCCCATTGTGATTGAAATATATTGGGGGAGGGAGTTTTTAAAAGAAATGCTTAGTTGCGTTAACTTATTACATTAAGTAAACCACCCTCTTATCATTTTCGATCTCTTTCAGGGGCACTGCAGTATATCTCTGGCTTTATGAAATGCAGAGGTCTGTGTACTGTCCTTTTTGATGAAGTTGATGGAGGCCTTTACATAGCGGGAAAGAAAACACACCGACCGCTTTCGCCTTTTTTCCTGGTTTTATCAAGGATTCAAATGAAGAGGCAGGCAAGATGCCTTAAATACAGATGGTAAAATAGTCATTGATTGGTTAGATATAAAATAAAGGTAATTTACTAACACTACCGACTATGATGATAAATATTTATCTGTGGTTATTCACAGTGTATACAGAAAACAGTCCGACCTCCATTAGCCAATTTTTAGGAAATAAGAATATTAACTTTTCTACGAGAATTTGCCAGTACACCTTTGATTATAACTGTATGCCCATAAGCAGCCCTGTAGATTTCTAGTGTTGTATCTACACTGCTCAAAAGGATTAGGGCAACACTTCTGTAAACATTTATAAAGTCTCAAGAATCAAGGCTTTCGATAAAATGTTTCATAGTTTTTTGATAAATTAGATGTGGTCTATTGAAATCACTGGGCGTTTTTTTCGAGTTTCTCTTTTTTCCGTGAGTTTAAAGTGAAAATGCCAGAGACGCCTTAAAAACAGAATTGTCATAACCATATGATAAAGGTCACATGGTCTTCAAACAGCATTAATTTGCATGTTAACGCTCTGATAAGGTATTCGGACGTTTGAGACAAAATGAGACATCTCAGGCCAGAGGAAGTTGCAAGAGCTGTTACGCTGCTCCAAGAAGAGTACTCAATCAGGTCCGTCACCAGACAGCTTCAAGTGTCACCTTCAGTGATCCATCGTGCTTGGAATCGTTTCCAACAGACTGGTCGTTATTCGCGAAGGGCTGGACAAGGACGCAGACGCATAACGACAAGAATGCAGGACCGATATCTTCAAACTTCTGCTCTTCGCCGACAAACATCAACTGCTAGAGACTTGCAAAACGACCTGCGTGCGGCATCTGGAGTGGTTGTTTCTGACCAAACAGTCAGAAACAGACTACGGGAAGGTGATTTGAGAGCCAGAAGGCCGAATCGTGTACCACATCTCACGGGCCGACACTGAGAAGCCCGACTTCGATTTGCCCAACAACACATCAACTGGCAGCTGTGCCAGTGGCGGTCTGTTCTCTTTACAGACCAGTCCAGATTTCGCCTAGCTTGTGTGGAGAGCGCTTTGCAGAAGCAACAATGCAACAGAAGACAGAATGGGATGTGGTTCAGTCATGATTTGGGGGAATCTTTATCGACAGCCATATACTGGAAGTCTACATCAGGAACATTCTGGAAGATCACGTAGTGCCTGCTGCTTGTGTTGTGGGCCCTCATTTTGTTCTTATGCAGGATAATGCTCGTTCGCATATGGCACATGCCACTCAGGAATTTCATCAAGAACGGAACATTCCAAAAATTGGAGAGGCCAGCAATGAGTACGGATATTAATTCGATCGGGCATGTGTGGGACATGCTTGAGAGACGCATAAGGAACATCCAACAAGTCCACAATCCCTGCGCTACCTTTCGCAGGCCCTCATTGAAGAATGGGAGAACATTCCTCAAGCAGACATCCCTCGACTTGCGCGGAGCATGCATCGCAGATGCGCAGAGGTCCTTCGAGCTCGTGGAGGGAATACACGTTACTAAGAACACTTCTAGGGAGACGTGTATCCAGAGATGTCTTGAGACCCCTTCTTGAGAACAGTTTTCTCACTTTAGTTTCACCAGGGGTTATCGGCTTCGGTGGCTCAGTGGTTGCGTGATCGCCTCTGATGCCCGAGGACGCGGGTTCGACCCCGGCCGAGGACGACGAGGATTTTTTCAGGGGGAAAATCCTGAGATCACTCACTTCCTTCGGAAGGGAAGTAAAGCCGTTGGTTCCGTGTAGTCGTTTGCCGGCTGCACCTTAAAGAAACCTTGCGAGGCAAAATTTACGGCCCCTATAACGCCGTCCTGAAATGACCATGATAGTTGAAAAGGACGTTAATACCAAACAAACCAACCAACCAACCACCAGGGGTTACGTCTGTCATTTGTTTTTTCGAAAGATGCTTGGAAAACTAAGCCATACAATTGTTTATTTGTTGAATAAATTGAGACCGCTTTATGTGTTCATGGGGTTGTACGGATATTTTCATTCATTTAAATAACATAGGCGTTGTATATTGTGTTCCCCTGATTCTTTTGAGCAACGTATGTTTATGAAGGTAAGTCGCCAACTAGCCATACGTCTGGAGCCTGGATCTCCAGAGAGTCTGCACTACTGGCCTTCCTAGGTCGCAAAATAGTCTAGAGCCCGCCCTTGTCAGTCATACATACAAATTTGAGGAACAATACAGCCTATATGTATCTATAGGCCCATCCGAAGACAATCAATATATGAGAATGCTGCATATTACGCACTCGTACGCATTTCCATTTTTTTTTAATTAAATAAGTTGCTTTGTGAATAATGCCTTCGCTTAAAGATTTTTTGAAGCTAATGGTGTCCTTTTCTATTTTTAAACTTAATCTATTATCCCAGATTTCCCTACGAACTTGAACACTGACTTATGTTGAATTGTTCGCAAGTTGTTCGGATAAAATGATATCAAATTCTTTATATCTAAGGGGTGCAAGGACTCCTGTAAGTGTTTAGTGTTTTAGAATCGTATATCATGAGATAATGAATTTAACCTCGTAACCTCTAACATAATATCGCGAATTCACTCGAGCTGCGGGGTTTTTATTTTATAAATCATATCATGATTAAAAAATTTAACAAAAAAACCCTTAATATTTGAAAATAAAGATCGTAAAGATTGTATGAAATATACTGCTATTCCAGGCATTTCTTAGTCTAAAGTTATCGCAGTTTGGTTGTAACATATGAATATATATATCAACATTCATCTCTGACACTTATGTCTATAACATGCTTTATTAATATTACCCTACACGTTTATTTGCATCATTACGCCATGCTTACGATTATCTAATACTATATTTACTTTATTTGTAAATATTTATTAACTGATATAGTATTTACTAAGTACAAAATTACAGAATATAAAGGAATAGGAATGGATGTTTATTTCTATTAATGCGGTCGAATTAACGGGCTTTCTTTTATATACACAACTTCTTCCTTTTCAAAATGAATTTTAATTATGGTGCCAGAAAGTTGTCGAGCAATTCGTAAACAACTCGCTATCGTATGTCGTTTTTTCTCTTTTTTTTAATTGCTTTATGGATGAAAGCCCTAATTGAGACATGAAGAAGAGGTCAGAAGTTAAGAATCACTTTAAGCGCCGACTTCATCGGGAATAATTTACAGGCTTGGAATGATTATCAATTTTTATTCAGGTCACGCTGACTTGCTCGTGACAGGGAGACGGAAGAAAATGAAAAGAG
This sequence comes from Rhysida immarginata, assembly GCA_023313115.1. Classification (NCBI taxonomy): domain Eukaryota; kingdom Metazoa; phylum Arthropoda; class Chilopoda; order Scolopendromorpha; family Scolopendridae; genus Rhysida; species Rhysida immarginata. Next base: position 3,425,844 of record JAHWFO010012523.1, read on the forward strand.
CGACTCAACATCAACTTCTTCAAGAAGGAATGAAAACCGCAAAGAAATTCTAATCACAATGTTTGAAGAAGCTTATCGAATAATTTTTTTTTAATTCCGCTAGTATAAAAACAAACAGACCTTGTAACTCGAAATGATGCTGTCCAAATTTTGAGGGAAGGTCAAGGGAAGGTCCCTTTTTTTTCCTAAGGGGAAGGTCAAGGGGTAAGTTAGGGTTAGAATTTTTGACAGTTTCTCAAAAAGAACGACTCTTTTCAGAAAGAACATTTTTAATGAATATGCCTTTTTAAAACAACGAAGTAAAAAAATTTGTTCATTCATCGCAAGTCTGGCTATTATCTCGCTTATGGCTTCATTTCATAAGCAAAATCAAGGAAATTGAAGCTTCTATTAGTATTATCAAGAAAACGAGACTGCATAAGATTTTACAAATGGGAAATTGTAGGATATTATGGGCCCTCGTGAACGATCAAAACATATCTTTGAGGAATTAATTTAGTTTCTTCAGTTCGCCATTTAAAGAGAGAATAGCTGGCAATTACTATTGATATTTTAAAAAGTAAACAGAACAAAATAAAACGTAAATGATTTTGGAGAAAATGTCTAAATAAAATTTACAAATTCTTCTTTTAAATAAATACCTATTTTTATCGTATCTTTGGCTTGATTGATGATATCTAAGGCGCATTAAAAATAGATACTTTAAAATTTTTACCTGACGGACATATAAATAAAACCATATATTATTTTAACAGTGATAGAGATAAAAGTTTATTTATTTATTTACAAAAAAGACAAGGGAAAACTCCGATCGAGGCCTGTTTGGCCATAGGTCGACATGATAGGTCCACAACGGAGGGAAATAATTGTAATCTGTAAAGTCAAATGACAGGTCAAATAAACAATCTTAAAAATTGGCTTACAAAATAAAACATGAAATTAGCAAATGGTTAATCAGAGACAGAGAAAAAATACTGAGATAATTAATATTACAATGGATAGGTAAAAAAAGAAGAGTTAGAGCTCTTCTTCAAAATTGGAATGGACGGGGAGAGACGAATGGCATCAGGTAGATGGGACCACTATCTAATTCCGTTATAGGAGATACTATGACACTGATAATTACTTTTAACAAGAAGAAGCCCTTATAGAATTAGCGGCACGCGTAGGGTAAGAATGAAATTCATTTTGTCGTAATATTGGAAAAGAGAGGAACTAAAGCAAGTACCATTGAACCACTTTTGACTGATTTTGACCACCAAGAAAGACCATCACGCTTTTTCACTTAATTCACAAGCCATTTCTCTGCCTTAGCTATCAAATAGCAAAGAGAAAAGCATTGATCAATCAAAAATAAATGGTGGTTAACAACCGTATAAACAAATAGAACAAGTTGTAATACATAGGTTTGATTAACTGATGCGATACCAAGACGTTCGAAATATTGAGACTGGAGAGTACTGTAGTTTTAATAGAACGGAGAAGATTAGAGTTTGTAGTTGAGCCCCAAAATACAGGATGTTAAAAAAAAAGTCTCAATATCTCAAAAACTAATGGGAATTTCCAAATTTCGAAAAAATTATCTCCTATTGTCACAAAATTTGGGAGGGAATGAAAGCAATACCGACCAAATCACAGTTCGAGTAGGAGAAGGAAAACATAGAAAAGAGAGAGAAAGAAAGCAGACGACGGAAGAGAAACAGGGGCCGAAAGATAGAGCCAGAGAGCAAAAAGAAAAGATTCAGAGAGAGAAGGAAGGAGATTGGCGAAGTAACAGTGATTAGAGGAGAGACGGGGAAAGAGCCAATAGGAAAGCGAGAAGGTGAGAGAAAGAGACTTGGAAAGGAGGAGAGAGAGAGAGAGAGAAAGGGAGAGCAAGTCGAGATTTCGATGAAGAAAGAAGTAAAACAGGAGTGCAGGTGTTCTGGCTACATTCCCGGGAATCCGGAGATAAGAGGTGCTTCTAGGCGAGCACGCGGGCAGCAGGTAAGGCAGTTTAATTCTTACCGAGAGCGTAAAGCCGGGTGTAGGCCCAGCTGCCGCGTGTTTCGCGGGAACCGAGAAGTTTTCACCTCCCGAAGACCACAAGGGGAAGAGCAGTCAGCGACACTACATGAATTGCACTACAACGTGTTGCCATTGGAAAACGGGACGATACGCCCTTACTAGACAATGTTCCTAAGCCGCCTGCTCAAGCGAGCTTAGAGGAGGTTTCGTCGGTGTTGGAAAACGAAGCCGCTTCGACAAAAGAGAGTCGTCAGGCACTCGAGGACGAAGGCAGTGGTCAAGGGAAGGCATACGCAGTAGGCGAGGCCGAGAGAAAAGAAGACAAATTCCCGAGCCAAGCCGTCTGGAATTTCGTTCCTGTTTCCGAGCAGGGAAAACCTTTGGAGGAAAGAGGTAGCGGCGTATGCGCGCAAATCACCGGTGAAAATTGCGTAGCGCGTTGCGAAGCTCTTAATCTATTTTCACATAGTGAGTTGTTTGCTGATAGTGCGCAAGTAGAAATTTTTATATTCGCTAAGAGCGCTGTATTGTGTTTTTAACGAGCTACTTTTAATACAGTTCTTTAATGTTTTTATAACTTTTATTTGTTCTATTAGAATACCCCATTGCGTCGCTCATTCGGGACGACAGTTACGTCATTCGGGTTCCAGTAATCCTCCCGCCAAAAGGGTTACACGACGGGTTCACCGTTGTGCTGTAGAAACGATAGACGTCCCCAGAAGCAGGTTGGAATAACTCAATATAGTCGTTGGAAAGTAAAAATACGGCGTCGCAAATATTCCCGTATATCTTATGAACTCAATTCATTAGGCGAGAGCCATACCGGTTAATTACTATTAACGTTTAATTTCCGGATAATTACTTGAGGGACCAGAGCAGTTGCCGAGTTCCCGTTATTGTTTAATATTTTTCTTTTGCTGTATTTGATATAAACTGGAAGTTCTGTTTACTGTTCACTTTAATGACCATTTTATGCTGCAGTTATTGTAATCATTAAGCATCGCGGAAAAGCAGCTAATGATTGTTGGCGATATTTTTATTTGTAATCTCTTTGATTATATGAGTTCGTCAATAAAATTAATTCTTCAATTGCCAACTTTGCTACCTCATTTAATCCACACATAACCCCACTACGCAGTTACGTTACACCTATCAAATCAGGTGTGGGCTTTTTTAACAAATAAAAAGGGAAACAAAATTTGTCCTTTCAGTGAAATTTTGTTTTTCCCGCTCATTAATTGCAATTGATGAATTGAACCTTAAATTGTGTACATAATGTACAGTATACAAAAAAACAAAATCTCGTTTAAATTTTGGCCTTCCCATTTAATTTCAAGGTCAAAATCAATGCATAATGAAAACCTAAGAGATAGGAAAAAAGTCAATTGGAAAGTTGTACAGCACCCTAAAATTAGTCTAAATCATTTATCCGATTTAATTTTGCAACAATGGTTACCTAATAAAAAATACTTTTGTGATGGCAATTTTCAATCATCAGCTTCCTGATATTAATACTTATTTTTTTTTGATTTCGGGTTAAGCAGCATTGATCTTGATCAGTGTTTGAATGGCAACATTTAAAACATGGTAGAGTACCCTCAAAATGAAATGGTTGACATGGTATTTTGTTATGGTGCAAGCCAACAAGATGTTGTATTTGCAATCCAAGTGTATGCTGAGATATATCCAAATCGCCACCATCCTTCAAGACAAGCCTTTGGAAAAATTATTGCACGTTTTCAGAACACAGGTAGTGTTCAACAACATGGAAGACAGGGACGACCAAAAACAACGACAAATGAGGACACTGCCTCAGTGGTTCTTGCTGCAGTTGCTGCTAATCCACATACCAGCATACGCTCCATTGCTGATGATATTGGTTGCAGTGTAGAATCCGTGTGGAATATGCTTCATGATCATAAATTTCATCCATTTCATGTTCACTGTTATCAAAGCTTAATGCACGTGACTACGAAATACGTTCAGAGTACTGTAACTGGCTTCTTTGTCAAATTGATGATGATCCTCAGTTCACAAAGAAGTTTTTATGGTCAAATGAGTTGGTTTGTACGCAATTGTATTGTTAATAAACAATCTCCATTACTTGGACAACAAAAATCCTCCTTGGTTAAGACAAACTGCTCACCAAGTGAATTGGAGGACAAATGTTTTGTGTGGCATGTACAACAATCAAGTTATTGGTCCAGTGTTTTACGATGGAAATCTCACTGGCCAGCGTTATACGAGATAGATCTTATTCTAAATAAACAATGTTGTGCAAGAGTTTATTGAAGAGATGACATTAAGAGAACGTTGTGAAATTTGGTTTCAGTAGGATGGTGCACGTCCACATTTTTTCAGTGGCAGCACGTGAATATTTAAACTTGATGTTTCCAGATAAATTGCCACCAGTCACATGGCCACTCCGCTCACCAAGCTTAACACCTATGGACTTCTTCTTATGGGGTCATTGAAAAAATACAGTTTATGAAACACCACTAGTAGGTTTAGCTGAACTTCAGCAGAGAATCAGAAGCCATCCTTAAATTATGTAACGCTTGAGGGGGGAGGGGGTGTTTTGGACAGCGTTAGGCAGCGTTACAGAGGGGTGGGAGGGGGGGAATCAGGTCTGGCGTTGCGTAAAGCTCCTTTCGAGATGTACTTGAGAAAAAATTTGTGGGATGGTTATATTTATCAAACAAAGAAGAGTTATTTAACTCTCTGCCGCCTGAGTTACTTTATTAAAGGACAAGTACCACTAAAAATCACATACTCTTTTGACGTAGAACTACGTCTATCAGGGGTGCAGCAGAGGAAAAATTCAGACGCGATTTTTCGTTCAAAAAGTGATGTACATATCTCAGTCTATATCTTTCTATCACTATATCCTACAACTATGGTCATTGTCTCGTTGGAAAGAGGAAGGTTGAGTCTTGAATAATAAGCAAAAATCTCACCAAATGAGCCACGGGGTCAAAAGTTACAGCAATTTAAAGTTAAGTGAATTTTATGCTCGCCATCGTAATAACGGAGTGGCGCTGCTGCAGCATATACGTGTGCGGCGTGTATTGGAACTAATTGGAGCTAACCATGGCATACGAGAAAAGGCCTGTGCATTTAATATAAAGAAGGCCTGTGCATTAGGTATAAAAACATGGAAACACGAGCGTTTTAAGATAATATCATGAAATCCTGTCATCTGCCGGCGAAATCAGTACATCATCTATATATATAAAACCGAAATCTGTATGTTTGTGTCTTGTAGCTTCAGGCGATCCTATTGGCTAATCGAAAAGGAATTGTTTCGATTGTCACGACAGTATTATTGTTAAACTCAGGATGAGCAGAAGAATTTTAATTGTTGCAATATTTTTATTTGTAATATAAACTTTGGATAGCAAAGAAATTTTTTCTTCTTTAAAATGTAATATCCTGTCATGGAAAATATGGTTTTTACATTTGAAAAGTAAAATCGTGTATCTGAATATAAAATTATATAATGACTTCTCTGATTTTTGAAATGTCAATTTTCAAATTTTAAAAAAGTATTTTCATTCAGTTATTGCAACCTAATTATTACTTAGAATTTTTATTATTCAACCATTACTTAGAATTTTTATTATTCAACACAGTTTTCAACAGTGGCTTAAAGAATAAAGACAAAGAGCGATTAGATAAATTAGAGATACATACCATACAGTTTACTCCTTTTTGGATAGGTTTGCCCAATATTTTGTGAAGTGACCAAACCTAATAACTTTAATGTTACCATAATAACACTTTAGTTCTGAACTTTGTCAATAGATGGTACTGCCTTAACTTTAAAATCACAATATAAGAAATAAACTGTGTTTAAAACGCGCTTTAGGTCGTGTCTGCCGAAATTCATCTTAGCGTTATTGTTTGACGCGCCGGACACGTCTGATCTAGGCCCTAAGGGGTTACCTGTCGTATAATTATTGATGGTTATCTTCTGTGTTTTACGGGTTTAGATTTGATTAATTTGCGATGCTATTGTTGTTTGGTTTCGTATTGATATTAATACGTTTTGGCTATTCTCACGGACTTCGATTTGACAATCGAACAGTGAAGTGTACATTTGTTAGGATGGAACGAAAGCAGCGCTTTCACAAAGCTCATCCAACCAGAATAAACTCCAAATGAAATAAACTGAGGTAGTCAAGAAGCCTAACCAACCCAAGCGGTCTTCCATATTATACAAAAAAGAAAATAAGATTGACGATTGTCAGAAACAAAAAACAAACGAAATAAAAAAAATACAAGGAGAAAGAAGATTATCACATCTTCCAGTAGTCCGGGAAAGAGACGTTGCTAACATCTTCAAAATTGATGTCAAGAACGTGCCTCGGTTTACGATACTTCGTATGCCAGTTCATATTCATTGAGTTCTTCAGTATCCCTTTCACAAGCTTATTGTCGTGAGTCTTCATCTTCTGTATCATAATCAAAAGGAGATCCTGTATAAAAGGAGACTTCGATTTGCTTTGCAATTCGGATTTTATTTTTGCTTTGTGAATTTTGCGAAACTTTTGTCATCTGTTTGTTACTTTTCATATCACAGACCCATTCTTCACAAAATTGTAATGTAATTGAATATAGTAACTTTTTTTTTTAATTTTGTTCTTTTTTTCGCCAAAAAATGCACACTAACGGTAACCAATAATAACAAACAGTAGTAGTTCTACGCCTTAAAAACCCGCGGCTTTGGCAGTCACCAGAGCCTCAGTCAATTTTTTTTAATTTAAATTTTGTCTAGGTGCTTTCTACTGAAACGCGAGGTAAGCTGACTCTTGCCCTGGCTGTTAGCTTAATTCTCTCACGCTGTATAAGATTATGGTTTTGGTTAACTACTATTTAGAGTAATTGGTTTCTTTTGCTCGTTTTAGTTCATGAAGTTTATAGTACACTTTCATAATTCCGTAATTCCGACCCCAGTGTACCAATCAATACGAAACTAAATAGTGCAGATAGACATGCCCCTAGGAAGCTAAATTCCGAATTTCAACCTTCTACCTCAAAAGATGTAGAAATTATGAAGGGGTACACAGTTAAGCCATTATAAAACCAATAATTATCTCTATTCTTTCGCAACTGAATATAGATTATGAGCACTTGAGCAATCGTGCGTCGACAAAGCGATTTCACGTGCGCGCGCCGATGTCAGTAATGCTTAAAAGATGAACAGAAAGTAACAATGTATTCCTTCTTGATAAATCGATTTTTATATGACATGCCATTAGCTTGGTATTCTTTACACTCACTGTTTTAGCACGTGAATTCGACTTGAAGGGGTCTACGAAAAATTCTGAAAAGTTGACACGACCGAGCTAAGACTTTGATGGTCATATTTCTGAAAACAGAATTTAAAAAACTTAATCCGTTTTCAAGTTATCGTGCAAACGGCGGACGGCCAGACGGCCGGATAAACGTACAGACCAAGGGCGCATTCCTATAAGTAGCTTTTATGCTAAAGCTCCTAATAAATGTAAATATGCTATAAATAATATGCTATAAAATGAGATAACTGTCTAAAAATCATAGAAATTATGAATATTAGGCGATGTGGGAGGGGCGTTTTCCCTATCATGGCAATTGCCTAGAAGTTCAACTGGCAAATCTTTTTATTAGCGGCTCCAATTGGTATGGTCTAATTTCACGATTTTCAAATAATTTATCGAAATTTTTGTCGCTTGAAGAGAATTCAGAACTGCTATCCGAGACGCACTTAGCTATATCGTATACCTCCTACAATACTAAAAGAAGCTACAGCTCTCATTTCAGCAGGCCGATGACGTCACGGGGATTCAAAATGGAGCGCGACGGATTTTACTAAATACCTATATAAACTGAGTTTTTATATATTTAGAGAGATTTTTGGCAATTTTTAATATTACTACATTAATTTATTTTCTCTCTAGATTATTTAGACAAAAATTAGTTTTTAAGTGGTACTTGTCCTTTAAGAGCTTTAGCAAAACACTACTTATAAGAATGCACGCTTGGTCTGTACGTTTATCCGGCCATCCGTCCGTCCGCCGTTTGCACGATAACTTGAAAATGGATTAACTTTTTTAAATTCTGTTTTCAGAAGTAGGACCATCAAGATCTTCGCTCGACTATATCAAGTTTTCAGACTTTCTCGTGGACCCCTTCAAGTCGAATTTACTTGCTAAAACAGTGATCGTAAAGATTACTAAGATAATGGCATGAATGAATAAAATCTCGTAAACATTCCAAGGAGGAGCTTAGCAGTGAAGTAGAAATACATTTATACGTTTATTAAAAAGAAATTA
>JAHWFO010012523.1:3449164-3467232 GCA_023313115.1 Rhysida immarginata
CATTCGCTCTGACGATTATTAAAGGATCATCAGCACGGTTTGACTCAGGAAGAAACAAGTCGTGATTCACGTTCACAGGTAAAAATCGCAGTTATAACTGTGCTCGTAAAATCACGACTTACCTCCTGACTATTTCCTAATCCTGTCAACTTGGGTTTCCATTTGGGTAGTTGTGTTTTTGATTCCACACAGGCCCAGCGTTGACGTTGATCGATTATCTGAATGAGCTGTGTCTGGTAGTCTCGAGGAACGCGAGCGAACGTGAGCGTGACGGGATCCTGTGAATTTAAGCTCTCCCCATTTGATATCGTTGCTTGCCACCTACTTTTCTCCGTCTCAGATTTGCGACGAAGTTGACGTTATTTCTGAGACGTGATACACAGTTAATGTCGTCGTGAATACTGTTTTTTGCTGCTACTCACTTTTGATACTGAGACGCGGTTTGCTACTAGGTCGTGAATACGGCCGTTAATCTTGCTTTTCAGATCAAACCACGAAACTAGTGTAGAAGGCAGAGATTGAAGTTGTCTCTCAATAAACTGAATGAACATTTCCCTGTACTCGTCTTTATCCAACAGAGAAAATTTAAAAACCAGTTCTTGTGAAGAGAACATCCCGCAGTAGAAGCTGATGACGGGGGATTCCACAACCACGAGATGGCGCTGTGGTCTGAGAAGAAACGAGGGATCGCCGACATTGTCCCTGCCGAGCCAACAAAGGCACTCTCCACCAAATAAAGGTCAGACGAGATGAGACTGTGGGCCCTCGATGGGATGTATGCCCGTCTGAATTTCTTCGTGGAGGGATTCTCCAAAGGTCAAACAGCGCACCTTGTTAGTATAGCCAGAACACGTATCCGGACAGGAAAGATGCTATTATCTTCCGGATCGTCACCAGCCACCATCACAGGCAACGATGAACACAAGAAGCATTCGATGTCATCGAAGAAAGTTCTTTTCTCTGCTGGATCACGTGGAGCGTATATGTTAAGCACCCGAAAACTAACATCCGATATTGAAACGTCCACAAAATTGCTCTGTACTCACAATAATACAAACACTCCCCCACCTGGGGCCCTATTCTCGAAATTTTCGTGTTAACAATTCATATGAGTTGGGAGTGTCACGTGGTACAAACCCGAATGATCAGACAAAATTGGTATTCTCGAAAATCAACTCCCGTGCTTTTCGTTCTCTTCATGTGAGTTGTCAAAAAACGTGAGTAGAGCTTGTGAGATAGCTACGCATAAAAAAAACAAAAAACATGGCCGACGTATTCGCTACGCTGCAATTAATCGGAGCATTGGAAACAGCGGAAAGGCGTTGTTTGAGGAGGCAACGATTGATGATTTCGACTGTCATGAGTAACATTTTCGTCACTTATTTCGACTATCAAAGGATTTGGCAAAAATTTTGATAGACAACCTTCGACCAATTTTAGGGGATCAAACTCGAAAATCAGCATTAAGCCTACAAAACAGGGGGATAATTTGCACTATCTGCACAATCGCGATGACTAATCACGCGACCAAGGTAAATGACATTTTCATTAATTTAGCCTTTTACTCGTAGCCAAATAGAAAAGGGGTTATATATCAGCTGGTTAGAGGTGGGGGGGGGCTTCAAAATATCATTTCACTTATCTTGGTCGCGCGATTTTGCGGATAGTGCAAATTAAGCTTTCTTCCATTCCCTATTTGATTTCTTTGCTCTGAAGCAAGAATTCAATTTCCTTCCTAAGTCATCCCATAGTTCTTCGTAAACTCGTTATCTAATTTTCCTTTATATACATTCTTGTATTATTTATGAATAAAATTTCTTTTTGCTCATCTGTGATTCTTTTCTTTTGCCTCCATACTGAGCGATCGTTTGGGAACAGTTTCCGCTTATTTGATTGGTTCTTGATGAATAGTCTCGATTTCAGACGCTTAGAAATCTCGAAACTCATATGAGTATGACGGACGTCCTCACCAGTCGTGTTCGTTTTGTAGTTTGAACTGCAGAATAGCAATCGTGTGAGTTGAAATCTCACAAGTGAGATAGTGAATATGAGATGGATTGCAACACGAAAATTTCGCGGATTGTCTCACAGGGGACATGGAGTTGATAAAAAAGCGTCCATCTGGGAAGGTTGCACGCAGGCCAGGAAGATTGAAGTATTGCTGAAAAGGGGCCAACTTGACCTCTTGTAGCAGCAGAATGTCTAGCCTGTGCAGGGCAATAAAAGTTGACACCATCGACTGCTTAAATGACGAGCCTAGGGAACGCAATTCAGCGATATAATCTTCATTCTGAGTATTTCTGTGTGGAATGTTGGCCAGTATCCGAGGAAGACAGTGGCCTCTGAGATGTTGAGGAAAACTTTTTCGGATAGGCGAGCATGCCCGGTGAGATGAACCACGATGTTGACTGGTACTGCTGTCTCTACCGGACGAGGAGGTGCATGCCCCTCTCTCATGCTCCTATACTTTTTTCTTCTTTCTCGGGCCCACTATGCGTCAGGGACAAGATGTTTTTTTATCCACCGGGGCCGAAGACGATAGCCTCGCAATGAGGCAGCTTTGCTGATTCCACTGGCTGCGACGATGGACGAGACGGGGGAGGAAGCGCTGGAAATTCCTCCTTGAAGAACGTCGCACCCTTATCCAGCAAGCCAGAACCTCCTCTTCCAGTAAGCCAGCTTCTTCTGGCATCATAATATCTGAAGATGGCTGAAGTGATGGTAGGCCCACTTCCACTTATACTGGAGATGAAGACGAAGGCGATTGTGTGGGCAAGTCCACTTGAGGTTCTCCAGGTGGAAGAAGGGTTGGTGACGTCTCGTCGTCCCATGGCGGGCGTAGGGAAGACCCAGGCCGTAGCAGAGTCGGAGGCGAGGATACTGCTGGCGTGTTCCTAGGCTTTTCAGAACAACGATGGCATTTGCCCACCACCTTGGAACAGAAATCACACTTTTTCAGAAGGGGGCAGTCCTTCCTCACGTGTGTCGGCTTCTTACAATACCAGCAGCACTGCCTCTGTCCCTTGTAAGACATGAAAACTCGCTTCCCATGTAATACAAGGGAATCTGGGATGTCTGATTCATGGCGCATGTCGAAAATGACGTCACCCGTGTGGAGACGCGGTGCATCGGGGTACACAGGACGAGAAATATCGAGTACTTCACTGTATCCCGCTGAACCCCGACATAAGCTTTTTGACATACGCCGTTGACAGCAGCGGCGATATTCCCCTGACCAGGATGTTCAGATGGTCAGGATCAGCGTGATAAAAGTGGACGGTGGAGTTGCCCATTTTACCGCTCTCCACGTCTATGACGCGCTCTGCAATTGCTCTCTGGCAGCAGAGCAATTTCCATTCTGTGTTTGACACTCTCTGAAGACCTGAAACGTAGGTTCCTCTGATGTAAGTACCGGAGGAATGCCTACCTTTGTGTAAACTTCATTCATTAATTCGCCGACCGGGAAAACCCAGTCAGCCACTATCATGACCATTCTTTCCACGGTCACCAGATCTTAAAGTTAAGAAGAAAAGATAGGGGAGGGCACAAGACCTCCCCCAGCAAACACCGGGGGGGGGGGGGGGGACTAACAGTGGAAATTAAAGAAGGGTCACTCCCTTAATACTTAAAGTGCCCACAAAGTTTGTAAAGTTCTCTAAGTAACTTACTACTTAGAAAACTAATTCGTAGATTATACTCTGTTGGCGAGCACTGTTGGAGCTGGGGCTAATGTCATTGCCCCAGCGAACACCCTTAAATGATAACAGGCAGGGTGCCCAGGCGCACATGCTTAAGTATCTTAATTAAACGCTTCAAAGGAGGCCCGCTCGCCCACCAGCTGGTCATCCGAAGTCTGTCAGGAAGGTGAAAATGAACGTATATTTATTACAGCCTCCCCCGATGGCCGTACATAAGCGCTTTGATGATGAATAGCGTTTCCTGAATGTAGCTGGATTTAACCTTTGCCATTCCAGTCGGAGGAAGGACCTGACATGAAACGCCCCACTTCTCCATACACCTTTTATTAATGGAATTAGTCCTTTATATCTGTTATTTCTGGCCAACCGCAGTTCATAGTTCAAAAGCGCCGTTGGAGTCATCCATCAAGAAACGCACACACTGGTATGAAAACTTTTCCAGATGAAAGTGCTATTTTAGGTGATCCCAGATGGATTTTGCGAACGGGCACTTATAAAACACATGACTAATTGATCCGAGATCCCACAAGCTAGGCAACCAGCAGATTCGACCACTCCATAGATGGAGGTGCTGGAGAGCGATAAATCGGTGGTGCAGCAATCGCCATTGATTATTCACTACTGATCTTTCAAAGGCTATAGCTTTGTCTACCTTCACAAAGCTTGACGACAGATAATCAGGATGCAACCGAACGATGTCAGTGGTCACACCCTGGTCAGATTGCTGGAAAACCCATGATAAATGAAGATTGCCCCAGTCTTGTGAGTCTAAATGTCTAAGTCCGGGAATAAAAATTACCAAAGTCCTTTGATACTTAATATAAATGTCCGGTGTTTTGAGGACTATTGTTACTGGCAACATAGACAGAAACGGTTAACCTGTTCACCTTTAAAAAGAAGAGCAAATGCATAAATACAAAGTTAGCCCATATTGGAGGGGGAAGGAAAAACACACGAATCAAAGATTGGATAGTCCTATTCCCCCCTTTCTCCACTGGGATAAACATGTAATCCGATCTGAATGGCATTTTTCGGTCTCAATGACCCCCCACACAGTCCACAACAGCTCTGCGCACTTTTAATAAATCTTGTTGGGATGGTGTCACATGTAAGATTAAGTGCAGTGGAAAAATTAACTAAAATAAAGAAACGTGAAACTTTATAGTCATATTGTTATTTATTTCATGACAATGAATGAATAGAAACATATAAAGAAATGCATCCTCTAACACGAGGAGTAACATTCACAGAGCATCAAACTGTTTAGTTTGAGCAAAGTCTCCCTAACAGGGGACTTTCGGAAAGATAAATTAATGTTGAGGACTAGGGCTAAATAGCCCGCGAAAGTAATTAGGAATACAATGAGTATAACGTTCCTAAGTACTAAATTTCATAGACAAGAGCATGGATGAAGAAAAGATGGATGGGACACTCCTATGCATCGAGCGTGAGTTTTTTTTCAGTGGTGCTCTCTGGCGATTTGCGTAGTACTAAACCAAAACTGTCCGGGAAATAAGAAAAAGAGTTTCAGTTTCTGCTTTGCGTAGTACTAAGCCGAATCTTCACCACCGTCGTTTTGATTTGCGTAGTACTAAACCGAAACTTCACCACCGTCGTTTCAATTTGCATAGTACTAGAAATTTTTTAAAAAAGAAATTCATATATTAAGTGGCTTTATAAGATAAAAGTGTGCTTAGAAAGTTTTTTTATATTCTTTATTTTATTGTTTTTAGTCTATTTTTAATTTTATTAATCTAATCTAAGCAGACGATTATATTTAGTACTACGCAAAGCTCCAGATGTCGCCCTAAAATCAAACTCACTGAGGAAGGCAATGGAGTGTCCCATCCATCTTTTCTTCATCCATGACAAGAGTCAGTGCCAAATGGCATCTGTTCACAAAACGATTCTTGTTGACAGGATCCTTCATGAGTTCATAGAACAAATGTGGAATGACCAAAAGCGGGCCACGGAGACAAGGCACTTTCCCAGGAAAGCGGCTACGCAGTGCGTTTATAAATCGAAGCAGCAATACAGGCTCCTGCAATAGATAAAGAAATTAATTAGCAGGCTATTGACTTAGCGCTGGAGCGAGAAAGATAAAATTGCGGTATGAGAGACCAGAGAATAGGGAGAGAGCCAGCTTATCTCTAATTTTGATAGTAGGCGCCTAGGTCCTCTTGTAGGAAGGCTTTTAGCCCCCAGCGCATAATCAAAGTCCAATAAGCACTCTGCAAGCTGGCTGGGTAGTCCTCTGGACGTAGGAATGGCAGTCCTGCTGAATTAGGCAGTCCTTGTAGCAACACCAAGGCGCAAATCGCCGTCGGCTGATTCCACGATGCTTGGAGATGCTCATGGATGGAACTCGCACATGGGCTGTCGCTGGGCTTGGCTCCTGGTTGCGACGACGACGTCGTTGAGTCTCTCGCCTTCGCGCCAGCCGTGTCTTCCTCTCCTAGTCTAATATTGGATGAGAAGGAAAACTAGAAAGTCTATGACGCTGCGTGTGCTCCGCGCACTCGTCGTCTTGTGCCAAATTGCCTGGGTCGAGAGGCAATGAGAGATGAGGGTCGCTTACTCTGGACGCAATCTCTGTCGATAGGAATAGAATCGTTTCTACACATTCGTATTGCCGAGTGCCTTACTGCCTATGTAACTGGCAGGACCCGTCGAAAGCCTTTTTGCTTGACCCGTCATTGGTCGCTGGCTCTTCTCTTCTGTCTCTCGAAAATTCTCTCTCTCCCAATAAGTCAAATTTCGCGCTTTTGCGCATCGCGCCATCACTTAAGTGATGCTGCTTTTTGCTCCACATCTATTGCCACAACGGGTATGAGAAGATCTCTGGTTATTAATATTGATATTATTATTAACGTTGTTGACAATAGATGGCGGCTTCTTGTTATGCGTCTTATGCTGAGAAGCGCGCTGATGAGAGCTGAAATCGCCCGCGCTGTTTCTCACAATTCCTTGTGACAGCTGGCAAAGTGAACAGGCACTTCGAAGTCATAATTGGTATGGTGCGAGTTTTTATAAACCTCGCCTTGACAAACATCGAGGTATTAAAAGGAAAAATTTTTATCAAGGCAAGAAATACACTTATCAATCACTTGTTGCCAGTGACGGGAGTCTGTGTCTGGGAGAAAGGAAACACATACCCTAACACTGTCACTTGGCCACACAATGTTATTGGAAGTTCTTTAGATTGTCGCGCGCCCACTTTCCAATAGCAATGCCTTTAGATTTGACGAGGTTGATGGAGCTCCCCGTCGAAACACTACAGCAATCAAAGGTGACTTTATAGATGTTCAGGGAATATGCATCAGATGTGAAGAGAATTACATCATCGGCATACGCCAGCGTCCAGATGTTGATCGACGCTACTGGAAGTTCATATCCCCGAACATCAGTGTGGCGATTTAAATGCTGAAGTAATGGCTCCAAGTAAAAGATGTGAAGGAGGGGGGATAGTGGACACCCCTGCCTAACACCCTTTGACAGTTCGAAGAAGGACGAAATGGAGCCATTTATCGCCACACATGATATGGCCGAAGCATACAGTGCAGAGATTATCATGACAAATTTCTGAAGATAAAGAAACACTTTGAAGAGAAATTCGTGGTTCACCTTATCAAAGGCCTTTTTCTGGTCAAGACTTAACAGAGCAAGTGTTTGCTGTCGACTTTGCGCTTCTTCAAAAACACATCGGATGGCAATAAGATTATCAGTCATCCGCCGTGATGGTATCGAACAGGATTGTCCCAGATCAAAAACTTCATTGGCAAACAATTTAAGTCATTGTTGAAAAACCTCAGTGAAGACCTTGTAATCTGTGTTGAGTAGAGTTATTGGTCTCCACTGGGTCACGAGTTCTGGATTTGGCACTTTGGGGAGCAGAATAATCTTCCCCTTAACAAATTCCGATGTGATGGAAGAAGGATCTTGGATGATAGAATTAAACACGTTCACTAGGAAAGGCCCAAGAAGTTTCCAGGTCGCATTGTAGAAGGGATACGGGATGCCATCTAGGCCCGGACTGGACCCACGACGGCAATCCCTCGACAGAAACTTCTTTACTTCATCTTCAGTGAAGGGACGGGTGATGCACAGGTCAGTATCCTCGGAGAAAGGTCTTAGTGCCTCTATCCGCTTTTTCGTGGCGTCGGATGGAACGATTGGGTTGTCGAAGAAAGATGCAAAGTGGGAGCGAAAAGCTGATAAGATGTCGGAGTCAGCCTCCACTACCCCACCATCCACCACCAAACGACGACGATAATAAAGGAAAGATAACAGGACACCATTGATCCACATATAACTTTTAATCGGACGTATGCGCATTTCGGCAGCCACGCTGCCGAAATGTGCATACGTCCGATTAAAAGTTTCATGTGGATCGGTGGTTTCCTGTTTTCTTTATTGAAGTTCGTCCACAGTGTCCGGCTCCAGTTCTCTCTTACACGACAATACTTCTTGTTGTCCCTCCGTCTCTCCTCAGCAAACACGGCTGAAGACATGTTCCTGACGTCCGCAGCCCAGGTGAGTTTGGCTCTGAGTGCGGCGCCGACAGCCTTACGGATGATTAGAGCATTGATCTCACTCCTCACCTGTCGTATGTCATCACCAAACTCCTCCTTAGGGGTAGAACAACGGAGGAGACGCAGGATTTCTTGCAGCATGAGGAGATGACGATGACGACGTCTAGCAGCGTCCAACCCAATCTTCCGAAAAAAGCGCTTGATCTTAGTCTTTATTAATAACCACATCTCTAACGTAGGAGGCACATTGTGGAGATTTTTTTCCACAAACTGGAACGAACATACTCTTGCACTCTTCTTCGTCAAGTAGAGAAACATTCAGAAACCATTTGCGATGACGACTAGTGACTGCAGCTGATGCTGGAAATGGAGGGTTCCACGACCACTTGATGGCACTGTGATCGGAGAATGAGCATGGAATAACCCCCATTGTATCAGGTGTACAATCAAAAACATTATCAATCAAAAACAGATCGAGACTTGATGACACAGAGGGTCCTTCATGGAAAGTGAACGCAGGTTGTTCAGTTCGTGGAGGGTGTGTCCAGAGATCGAATAATGCATTTTGCTGGCACAGATGAGACACATATCCAGACGATAAGATGTTACAATCGTCTGGACGACAGTTCAAATCCCCAGCAATCACTACAGGCAAAGTTGTGCACAAAAAGTTGTTAATATCACTAAAAAAATTTCGTTTCTCTATCGCCACACATGGAGCATACACATTAAAGGTTAGTTCATAGTTTGCCGTTACCGTTTGCGCTGTGCTTCAACGAAAGCCGTTCCGTTTGTTGAGAAGATTCATAGTTGTGTTTTGTCGTTATGCCGATGGCTGTCGAGCCGCCGTCCGATGTCGCGCTGGGATAGAACTGTGCTCTATTTCAACGACCAACGCACAACGGCCCACCAATCAGGACTTGACGATCTCTTGACGTCATTTCTCTTCTTTGAAAAACAAAAATGGAGGAAAGCAAGTTAATCGAAGCGATTCAAAAGTATCTTGCTTGTATCTTACCGCTGTGACTATGAATGCTATAGTGCTGAAACCAAAGCGCTAACGACAACGTTTTGAACTTGACGGAACGGCAGACGGCCAACGCAAAACGGCGTTGTCAGACTATGAACCAACCTTAAGCAATCGCAACTACCCTGATGCCGGATGAAATATCCGTCGCAATTACCCTGCACTCGTCGTCATACACACAATTCGACACCGTAATGGAGGAATTGAAAATGACAGTCGCAACCTCTTGCCCATATGGTGACAAGGAGTTAATGAAAACTTGTCCGCATGGATATTGTCAGCGAAGACCGGGAAGGTTGTAGCCCTGTTGTGAAGGGGCCAATATCACGACTTTTATTTAATTAAGAATTTAATTAATTTAATTCACTTATGCTCATAAAGAGGTCGTGTATAGAGAAAGGAGGAGGACGACAAAACTTTAAGTTTGGAATCAAAGTTTAATTTACTCGTAGATACTATAATGAAGCATCACAAGAAATTTTAAATTAATTTGTAAATTGAACATGATTTATCCAAAATTCACAAGTTCTGATTAAGTCCAGTGGGATGAATGTCTCGATCGGTATGCGGGCCTCGATGCTTGATTGCTGGAAAATCCAACATCGAAAATGTCCTCGTGAATTTGTCACCACTGCAACAGTAGGCGGCGACCCTGACGGGTTTCGAGGAGCGTTGCCCGATGCTAAGAATAAAGATGCAAAGACAATTATATTAGTACTCGTAGTAATATATTCTAGCTGGGAGGGAAGAAGTTCAATCAAATTTCTTAATGAGAAAAGTTCAGATCTTTTCCAAGGGAAATTAACTTGAGCACTTAATGACCGACTAAATTCTAGCTTAAAATAATCTGAAGTCACCACTATTAATTTAACATAGAGTACCCTTAAAACGGCGATGCTAAAGCCAAGCGTGGCTCGCGCTTGCAAGGCTGAAGTCGTCCGCTGTCGGGATGGCCGGGGCGCTCAATGGGGCTGATGCGTCGTTTCCTGACGCCTGGTCGAAGAGTGATGTGGCTGTCGTAATGAGGGGCTCCTTCTCGTCCAAGGTACGCGTGCACGGCTTGGCAATGACGTCCTCCTCGGGGTCTATGCGGTTTGAGGCGAGAGCGACCTTGTCCGCATCCGTGTCGATGTCGGCGTCGTCGTGGCTTGGCGATGAGGCGTGGCTCGTTTCCGCTGCTCGCGCCGGGTCGGCCGTCTCCGTCTCCGTCTCCAATCTTTCGCACTCCGGGGGTAGCGTCGCTATTTTCGGTGGGGGCTCATCATCCACGTACGCAGCTATCGAAGAATCCGTCTCGGTTACGGGCGGGGCTGAGAGGATAGGTTATCAGCAAGATTTCCACTTCCACGCAGGATGTTTCCTGCTGGGCGCACTATTACGATAAAGGTTGGTTCATAGTCTGCCGTTACCGTTTGCGCTGTGCTCCAACGAAAGCCATTCCGTTTGCTGAGCTGATTCATAGTTGTGCTTTGTCGTTATGCCGATGGCTGTCGAGCTGCCGTCCGCTGTTGCGCTAGGATAGAACTGTGCTCTATTTCAACGGCCAACGCACAACGGCCCACCAATCAGAACTTGAAGATCTCTTGACGTCATTTCTCTTCTTTGTAAAACAAAAATTGAGGAAAGCAAGTTAATCGAAGCGATTCAAAAGTATCCCTGCTTGTATGATACGAGAACGAAAGAATATAAAGATCAAAAATTAAAAGAAAAGATTAAATATTTTCTTCTTTGAAAATAGATCATCTAATGAAACGATGTTTATTTCTTCGATGCCAGCTTCGGAAGTTTATAGTTGACCATTTTACCGATGTAACTATGAATGCTATAGCGCTGAAACCAGAGCGCTAACGGCAACGTTTTGAACTTGACGGAACAGCAGACGGCCAACGCAAAACGACGTTGTCAGACTATGAACCAACCTTTAGAGTTCGAAAAATTTCGGTTAGAAAAAGTTCGGTTTAATTCACTTGCCTGGGCATAAGGACGCACACGCCGGTTCCAAATTTCTTGGGCATAAAGACGCACACGCCGGATCCACGCACACGTCGACTCGAGCGACCAAATCTCCGCCGTCTGCTTAGCTTCTCTTTAGACGTCGAAGGTCTTTCAGCGTTTGCGCTCTGCCGAATTCGACCTCCAGGAACCTCTCGTCGGCGGTCCTCGTCCCTCTTCCACTCCTCGTGCGATCTGGAACCTCTCTGATTCATCTTCCTCTGGTCCCACCTCTTATCCTTCCTCTTATTGAGCCGCTCCTGCATATCAGTATCCTCCTCCAATAAGCGGTTTGCTTCTCCTTTCTCGAATCTTCCGATTCGTCTATTGTCCTCTCTGTTTGTGCATTTTTGTTTTATTTTAAAACTTGATATATTCATCTCCCTTCAAAACTTTCTCCCACTGAAATGTGACGCTCCCCTGTCTCCAACACCCCCACTGAGTGTCAGTAGGGACAGAGGAAAGGGAAGCGGGCAGTGCGCTTCTGGACATGTGGGAGAGAGAACGCTCAAGACAGAGTGCTCTCCACAACCACCCATGTATATACACAAATATTTAAATTAAAGTTGTTTTGTTTTCAATCCGGTATCATTTATTCAATTCAATACAGTCCACCAGCTCTCAGAGCATCGAAAGTGTACACAACATTTTCTGGTCCTTCGAGCCGGATATCTCAAAACAACTTGCAACTCACGGAACTCCATCCCGTTTCATCTCGGAGCAGCGTGCATCATCCCCTGATCAAGGTTGAGAAACGACCCGAGAGAGACAACTAAAGAAAACATCCAGCTCCATCAAGAAATAACGAGCATACATCGATCAACCATCGCACATACATCCAGCAATCATCGACTATACAACGAGCAGTCATCGAGCTACATCGAGCAATCATCGAGCATACATCAGTAACATCCAGCAACGTCGATCGAGAGAATCTTCGGTTAGAGGGGTGAGTTCCGACTATTCATTATCTATTCTTCAACCCACGTTATCCTTTCTTAAATCCACGATATCTTTAGCGACAATTTTTCCCGTTCTCTTTTTTTATTCTTTCATTGTCCTCAAAGTACATAATCATTCACATTAATTTGCATTTTCAAAATGAGCGAATTAAAGGCTCTGTCAAGGAAACGAAGCGGGAAAAAACATGCATTAAAATTATTCAGAAATCACACAGATTTATTAATTACAAATCAGGATTTACAAATTCAGCAAATTTGCGAATTAGAAAAGCGTTTATCTCGAATACAGGGGGTGTTTGAGGAATTCAGCGCCATTCAAAATGATATCGAAGCTATTTGTGACGAAAGCGATTTAGAAAATCAGTTACATGAAAGAAGTAGCTTTGAAAATGATTATTTTTCAGCTGTTGCAACGGCAGAGTTATCCATCAAAAAATATAATTCTGAAACCAATTCAGGGAACAATCACTCAGTCTCTGACTCCTCCCCTAGTACGACTTTAGTGCCTAACGAAAATTCTATTAAATTGCCCATTATGCAACTGCCTAACTATTCAGGAAATATTGAAACTTGGCTAGAATTTAAAGACACTTTCGTCTCAATTATACATGCTAATCCCAGCATCACAGATATTCAAAAACTACACTATCTGAGATCGTGCCTATACGGGTCAGCGGCTCAAATAGTCAACTCATTGGAAATTAGTCAGGCAAATTATTCAATAGCATGGAAATTACTTTGCGAAAGGTATGATAATAAAAAACTTTTAGTTCATAACCATATTCATTCATTGCTTGATCTTCCAAATATAAAATCTGAAAGCGCATCTGAACTGAGGAAATTATCGGATGGTTTATCCAAACAACTCCTTTGTTTAGAGGCATTGGGTCAGCCTGTCAAGCAGTGGAGCACCCTATTGATTTATTTGATCACTCTGAAATTTGATGCCTCCACGAAACGCGAATGGGAGAGTCGCGTCTTTGACAAGGAATTTCCAGATGTTGCACATGTTCAATCTTTCCTCAAAGAAAGGTGTCAATTGCTGGAAACCTTGGAAAATCAACTGAAACCAAAGAGAAATGTAAATTTTAAATCAGAAATCAAGAAACAAAATCCAATTAATACATTTGTAGCAAGTGAGAAACAAATTCAAACCAAATGTAACTTTTGCAATGGGTTAAATCATTTTATTTTTTCATGTAAGGAATTTTTAAAATTAGATGCCGTAAAAAGAATAAATGAGGTGAAGGGAAGGAAGTTGTGCCTTAATTGTTTGAAGAAGGGTCACAATTATCAGGAATGTAAATTGGGCAATTGCAAAAAATGCAATAAGAGGCATAATACGCTTTTACATTTAAGCAGACAGACAAATGAGCCACAAAATGAGTCGATTGAGACTATTTTGACAAATTTCAATTCAACAAATCAACACATTATGCTATCCACAGCTCTTATAAAAATAAAAGATAATTCCGGCAAAGAGGTGACAGCTAGAGCTCTATTAGATTGTGCCTCTCAAGCTAGTTTAATCACTTCTGATTTTCAAAATAAATTAAATTTAAACAAAACAAAGGTAAACATCTCAGTAATAGGTGTCAATCAAAAGATAAGCACGGTCAATTACAAGACCGAAATACAATTGCAATCACGCGATAATTCATTTAAGAGCAAACTAACTTGTTATATAGTCAATAAAATAACTGAAAACACACCTTCGAAAACTTTTGACATTTCAATTTTTAACATCCCTAAGAATATAAGGCTGGCTGATGAAGGTTTTCATAAATCAAACGCAATTGATATTTTAATAGGCGCCGATTTATTCTGGGATATATTATCCTCAGAGCAAATTAATATAGGCCGGGGGCAGCCACATTTGCAAAACACAGCCTTTGGATGGATAATCGCAGGTCCATTTACATGCAGTATGGTGGATTCCAAGGCAATTACGTGCAATTTAATTCAAACGCACGACATTCAAGAACAATTAAAATTGTTCTGGGAGATAGAGGAAATTACTCTCAAAGGGCAGTCAACTTTAAGTGACACATATTGTGAAGATCTGTTCACAGAAACAACAATTAAAGGCGATGACGGTAGATATATTGTAACCATTCCATTCAAAGCACCTCTATCAGATTTAGGCGAATCTTTACAAATCGCGGAAAATCGGTTCTTTGCGCTAGAAAGAAAATTAGAAAGATTTCCAATGTTAAAGACACAATATACCAATTTTATGGAAGAATACCAGACCTTGGGACACATGACCAAACTTGATAACCCTTCCAATGAATTAAAAAATGCATATTACTTACCTCATCACGGCGTTATAAAAGATAACAGTCTAACTACAAAGTTGCGAGTAGTGTTTGACGGGTCCTGTAAAACTAGTAATGGAACCTCGTTAAATGATATTCAACACATTGGCCCCACTATTCAGCAGGACTTATTCAACATTTTAATTCGTTTCCGAACATTTGAGTATGTTTTGTCTGCTGACATCGAAAAAATGTACCGCCAGGTGCTGATCAATCCACAACAACGCAACTGTCAGCGAATATTATGGAGAGCTAGCACTGAAGACGAATTGACTCACTTCGTGCTTAACACGGTTACCTATGGGCAAGCGTGCGCTCCTTTTCTGGCTATTCGCGCTTTGCATCAATGTGCCCACGAGCACAAAGACATTCATCCTAGAGCAGCTAGAGTCATTCTAGAAGATTTTTATGTGGATGATTTACTAACTGGAGCTGGATCCCTAGATGAGTGTAAGCAATTGCGCACGGAAATAACACACATTCTTGCTTCATGTGGATTTAATTTAAGAAAATGGGTATCCAATAGCGAACACTTGCGAAATGAATTCACTTTATCAAGCAAGCAGGACCCTGAAGTGTTACGCATTGGTGAGCAAGAACCCACCAGAACTTTAGGTTTAATTTGGTCCCCCAGGTCAGATAATCTCAGTTATGAAACTCATTCATTTCTGAACAAAGTAGATAAAACAAAACGTGAAATGTTATCTACGATATCAAAAATATTCGATCCACTGGGCCTAATCGGGCCATGCGTAATTCTGGCAAAGATCCTCATTCAACAACTTTGGGCTGAGAACTTGGGTTGGGATGATCCAGTGCCTGATCGAATTTTAGTGAAGTGGAATTCACTCAAAAGTGAATTATTACATTTAAATCAATTAAGCATACCACGTTATGTCAATTACTCTCCTATCGATTCTGTCGAGCTACATGCATTTTCAGACAGCTCCGAAAGAGCCTACGGAGCTTGTGTCTATTTGAGAGTAAATTCAAACAATCAGGTATCAGTTCACCTGTTTTGTGCCAAGTCCAGGGTGGCTCCCATCAAAACACAAACCATTCCCCGATTAGAATTATGCGGGGCTTTAATCGCAGCGAAACTAGTAGAAAAGGTTCAACAATCACTGAATCACACAATAAGCAAAACCTACTACTGGTCAGATTCAAATATAGTTTTAAGTTGGATTCGCATGTCACCACACACTTTAAATACCTTTGTCTCTCACAGAGTGGCAGAAATACAACGACTCACAAAAACTGATACGTGGAGATACGTTAACACAAAAGAGAACCCTGCTGATTTGATTTCGAGAGGAATTTCTCCTACACAATTGAACATTTCTATTTGGTGGCACGGCCCTCATTGGCTGTCTTTACCAGAGGAAAACTGGCCGACTCCTCTCGGTCATACAGCTTTAGGTGAAATCCCAGAGACAAAGCCACTGAAGTCATTAGCAGTTGTTCAACGGGATCAAGAGACTTTCCCATTCTTCTACACTATGTCCTTTACAAGGCTCCAACGAGTGCTTGCTTGGTGCTTAAGATTTTGCAGCAACTGCAAGGTAAAACATGATATAAGAAAGACAGGAACTCTAAGAATTGAAGAACTGAATCAAGCAACAAAGCGACTGATCAACCTTTCACAAAGGGAATCATTCCCAAATTTATGTAAGAGCCTCACTGTCGAATCCAACACTACCATTAGCAAAAAACTCAGTCAACTAACACCTTTTGTTGACTCAGATGGTTTATTAAGAGTAGGTGGCAGACTGAAAAATTCCAGTTTTAGTTTTGACAAAAAATTTCCCTACTTGATTTCAGGTAAACATATTCTTGCCAAAATTCTTATGATGTATGAACACAGTCGCCTTTTGCATGCTGGTCCTCAACAGACTCTATGCTCCATAAGGGAAAGATTTTGGCCCACGGCGGGGAGATGCTTGGCAAGATCAGTTGTGCACGAGTGCGTAAAGTGTTTCAAAATTCGTGCCAAGGGTTCCAATCAATTAATGGGTGATCTACCATCCAAAAGAGTAACCGCCATTCATCCATTTCATACAGTAGGCATCGATTTTGCTGGGCCATTCAGTATTAAAAATAACAAAGGTCGTGGCAGCAAGACATTCAAATGTTATATATGTCTATTCATTTGTTTCACCACTAAGGCCGTACATTTGGAACCAGTGACTGAGTTAACCACCAGTGGTTTCATGGCCACATTTCGTAGATTTATGGGTAGAAGAGGAAGACCATCAAAAATTGTATCCGACAATGCCAGTAACTTTGTTGGTGCTGCAGCTGAATTCAAAAAATTATTTCAGTCTTTAGGCAAGGATTTGGCGTCACACATGGCTAACGATCAAATCGAATGGAGTTTCATTCCGCCAAACAGTCCCCACATGGGGGGTATATGGGAAGCAGGGATTAAAGCTACAAAATCACACTTAAAACGAGTACTCACCAATACATTAGTCACCTTTGAGGATTTTCTTACACTATTAATCCAAATTGAATCTGTCTTAAACTCTAGACCTTTACATCCCCTAAGCTCCTCACCTAACGATCTCTCTGCTCTTACCCCTGCCCATTTCTTGATCGGTCGGAATTTCACCTCACTACCAGAACCAGATCTAAGAGACATAGCATCAAATCGATTGTCTCGATTTCAACACCTGCAACAGATGCATCAGCACTTTTGGAGGAGATGGTCCAAGGACTACATCAGCGAATTGCAACATCGCACCAAATGGAAAGAACGAAAACCAAATATCGCAATTGGAAGCTTAGTTCTCGTCAAAGACGACAACCTACCTCCATGGAAGTGGAGGCTCGGCCGCATCATCGATACACATCCAGGTAATGATGGTGTGGTGAGAGTAGTTACTCTAAAGGTGCAAAATGGAACTCTGAAACGAGCCGTTTCACGCATCTGTGTGCTTCCCATTGTCTAACTGTCTCAAGACTTCCGAACAATTTTATTAACTTGGACAGAGACTCTCATTTTATTAACTTGAACTAAGAGCCAATGACTGCACCTATAGTTGTAGGATCTACTTTCCATTTGTGCATCTCACATCATTCCTTGTTCCTTGTGTTTATCTTATTTGACGGTGTTATTCATTCATCTGCATATTACATTTAAATACTCTTTTTATCTTTATTTCATATTCAAATATTTTATGATTCATATATTATTCATGTTGTATATTTTTCAGCATTTTTCAACTATTTCATATTTATTGATATTTTTAATATTCATTGTTTCATATTAAGACTTCGTCTTAAGGCGGGGAGAATGTCTGTGCATTTTTGTTTTATTTTAAAACTTGATATATTCATCTCCCTTCAAAACTTTCTCCCACTGAAATGTGACGCTCCCCTGTCTCCAACACCCCCACTGAGTGTCAGTAGGGACAGAGGAAAGGGAAGCGGGCAGTGCGCTTCTGGACATGTGGGAGAGAGAACGCTCAAGACAGAGTGCTCTCCACAACCACTGTCATGCCACCAGATGGAGCTAGTAAGAGAAAGTCCATCTGATG
>JAHWFO010012523.1:3477232-3507890 GCA_023313115.1 Rhysida immarginata
ACTTGGAAACTATGTGGAAAAATAGTTAAAGGTACATAGAATCTGGTGAAGAAAAAATTTTGAATATATATGTAGTAGTTTTGTTTTTATTACCGAACGGAACTTACTTTCTGGACGAGCCTCGTATTATGAGTATTATGGTTTCCTATTAATATATAACTCATATTATATATATATTTATTTATGTATATTTATACTTATTTTATTTATACATATTTTATTTATTTTATATTTATTTTACTTATACTTCCTATGATTTTTATTATTATTTTGATGGTTTGAGGGTTTTTGATTAAGAACAATGCGTCAAACGTGTAAAATAGTGTTAAAAACACAATTTATTACAAGAGCATAATTAGTACAGTCGTTAGCTAAATTACAGACGATATAACGTACTTACAGTATACTGAAAACTTACATCACTAAATAAAATTACAAAAGTATTGAAAAATCAAACAATCACAAAACTTATTTTTGTGGAATTTAAAACTACGTCTTTATTTGGACATACATGACGTGAAAAATATACGAAATTACGCATTATAATACATAGGTATACAATACATAGGGACTCTTTACATAAGAAAAAAGACAATGCACTAAGAATATTTCAGTTTCTTTGATGGGCCGGGTGTGTCCTCAAAATCTTCGACTTGTATTTGGCTGTGCAAATTGTGTAGGAGGCTCTAGGTTTATGTCTTCTTCGTGAGATTCTTCGTGAGGTCGATGAAGAGCGAGGGAGGATTAACCCGTGGTCGTGGTATTTCCAGAGGTATACTTTCTCGGCGGACTGGGGGAATGGTGTACATGTTGAATATCTGCGAGGGACTTGAACAATTCTGGGGTACATCGTGCACAACACATCGACCTGAGGCCCTCACGTATCACAAAAGACACTGCTATGGAAAAATTCATGAGTCGGTTCAACATCTATCCACCGTTTTAAGCTAACGAGAACATACTAAGCATCAGCAATGGAATAGTTGGAGGACCTGAGATCAATTGGCACAAGGCACAAGAATTGGCAGTGGATGGAGTTAAGAAGATCACTGGAAACACATGTGGAAAAGTAACTTTCAAACGAAACGACAAAGTACGAACATTGAAGTGGAAAAGAAGAAGGTTGACGAGTATCAAACATCAGATCAGTCAAAGTGGAAAAGAAGGTTGACGTAGATCCCTTAACCATTTTCCAGAGACTCTGCATCATTAAACAGTCTGACCAACAATTGAGAGACCATTTCAAATATGAGTTGGCACCGTACCCCGTTGCTTTTTTTGATGATGAGAGGATACGAAAAGGAACAAAATCTACCTTCTACTCAGCTGTCACTCCACTCGCTGAAAAACATAGCTTTTGGACCCACAACGTTCATTGTGGTGGATGGAGGATATTTGCATCATAAGGTTATCTGGCACCGAAACGACTCCATCAGAGCGATTGTAGCCTCGTACGTAAGCTATGTATTCAACCACTTCGGGAAAAACGTGGCAGTCGTGTTCGATGGTTACCCAGAAGACGGGGCCTTAAGAAGCACAAAAACAGCAGTGCGCCTACGTCGATATGCGACTGCAACATGTAAAGATTAAATATTCGATGAGTCCACAATTATCAAGCTGCCACAGGAAAAAGTGCTCTCCAACACAACAAACGGCGTCTTATTGAGTTTTTCTGTGCAGTCCTTCAAAACGCAGAGATGGAAATGGTGAAGGCGACAGAGGACGCAGACTGCGATATTGTTTTGACTGCAATAGAAACGAGAATATCGTGATTGCTGGAGAGGACATACACCTACTTATCATCCTCAATGCCCTGGACTTACTTCCATAAAGGTAACAGAGGTGAGTCAGAACCTACCCAATACACATCAAGTTCGTTTAATCATGGAGTACTATCCATCCCTCCTCAGTTGGTATTGTTTTTCCACGCCTTCACGGGCTGTGGCCACACTGCCTCTGCCCTGTTTTGGAAGGGTGAATCAAAATTGATATCCGCCTTCCAATGTCATCCCCACCTCATCGACGAAGTTTCACTTTTCTTGCATCTAGATGTCACTCACGAGCAATAGCTAAGGCAAGCGAACGATGCTTTTTGTAGCACCCTCCACAGCCTTCGCTATGAGCAATTCGTGAACCCTGCCACTCATAATATATCACAGGAAGTATAAATAAAACCATCGGAATAGCCAGAAAAATGATGGGGTCCATTTAGCGGTAAACAGTAATTTCACTATTTCCAGTTTTTGATCATTTTCTCGAGAACTATTAGGCCTACAGGAACGTACTTGTACTTAAATGAAAGTTAATTAAATCTCCTATACACTCTTTTCGCATAACGGGTCGTAGGACACGTCGTTGTGGCGATATTTGGCTCGTAACATGGACGATAGGTTAAAACAAAATGTTTTGGTAAAAATTGCCTATTTTGAAGAGCTGTATCTCGAAAACTATTAAACTTACAGAGCTCATTTTGTACTAATATTGTAGCAAATTTACTCTTGTTTAAAAAGTTTCCAGTGACTTTTGCGCTACAATGCATAGTCTTGGAGCTACGAGGAAAAAACTGAAAAAAGTCCGAAAAAATCGCGGTTTTTAGCATACTCCAGATTTAGCACAGGGATTCGAAGTTGCAAAATTGAGTATACACTACTGGGAACGAACCTAACAACATAAAGTCAAACTTACTACTACATTTAATGCGAAGTTCATGTCTAAATGAACTGAACTACTACCTAACTCGTATGTTATCATGAAAGGAAACCCAAATCACTAGGATATCTGATAAAATTACACTGGGCTTTAATTATGAAAAAAAGGAAATGATACAAATTCGAAATTATCTCAATCCTTTTATAAACAGAGCAACTGTCTTGTTAAGTCTTTCGCCTTATGATATTATCTCGCTAAATTCATCTATTCATTAACTTGCTCCAAACTATATGGCACTTAAATACGAAAAAGTTCAAGTTCTAAGTTATCTTCCTGGTGGTTGAGTCCTTTGGCGATCCTTTGGCGACAGTGTTCAGAAAGGTAAAAAAAAAAAAAAAAAAAAAGAAAAAAAAAGAACAATTAGAACTATAGCTTAAATATTGTAAATTATTTTGAAATAGATTTAAACAATGTGATCAAAGCAGATTCTAATCAAAACTTTATTCCGAGACTGTTCATATTTATTTCAAAGTCTCTTTCTTTTATTTTAATTCAAACCAAGATCACTTTATTTTATCTTTCTTATCAAACGAGCTCTAGGTCACCGTTTACTCTAAAGATAGGTTAGATTGTGTACTTTAAAATTATTTATACTAATCACGCGAATGGCCTTAACTTTCTTTGACTTACTAGAAGTCGGTAGCAAGCTCCTTGCGTAAACTACTAGGGGTTTAGCCGACGGGGAACACACGTAAGTCAGAGGGGGTGGGGAATAATCTAAAGGGAATCGTTAGTTTCATTAGTAAAGGCAGGGACCGCCGGATAACGAGGGTCTTCCTGTCGTTACTCTTTCGAACATGACATCGCAGCATTTTTCAGTTGACGGCGTTAAGTGTCTCGAAAATATTCCCATCGTCTTTGAGTTCCAGGTCTACCATGTTTTATGCGCTGTTGATTGGGGTCCGGATTACATTCTTTCTGTAAAAAAAAAATAAAACAACGGTAGCTCGTGTTCGACTCCAGTTCTTAATATTGTCAAAGAATATTGTCGCAACCTTACCGGATCGCTTTGCAGTATCTGCGAACATTTTTTCATTTATTTCAGGTCCATTGAAGAGTTCGGAAACTATCAAAAATCATTCCTTTCTTGAAGGCGTCGTAATGTATTTATTTCATGTGAGACTTCAGGAATTTGTGCGAATATCTGACTAGTAAGCAAGCAGATTATGTTTCATTTAAAGCTTACCTCTTTCAGTGGTGCTTCATGGCGTTTTCTTTTTCTTTTCACCGCCATTGCTCAGAATTCTTCTAAATCATAGGATTTAACTAATTTAGCTTATTTTCTTGGCTTTAACTAAGCCTTCAACAGTTTCAGCAAATTTAAGTTCGGCATCGCTCACAAAATGCCTCCCAATGAGCCCTAAAACTAACGAGAAGAGCCCTCGTCCCCCTCTCCTAAACCATTCCACAAGAAGAGTGCCTCCTCCTAACAAAAACATCTCTCCAAATCCAAAAAATCTTTCGTCCAACAATGTCAGAAGTCTTGCAAAACTTCGGCATTGTTATCGTCTATTTCATTTCCATTTTATTTTTCCAGTCAACTATTTTTCCAAACTTAATCATTTCACTATCATAATTATGCCGTTTTAGCTATACCTCGATAGTTTTCAATGGTTTTCTTTATTTCGATCAAGGACGCAATTAAATTTCTTCCTCCCTTAGAGCTATTCTAGAAGACCGGGGTATTCTCTCGCAAATATTTCAGAAACTGATATCATCAAATTTTCATAAATATCACAAAAATTAAGTTTATAGAGCTCTTGCAACGTCAAAATTCTGGCACTTTTCAGCTTTTCAATTTTGGGCGTTACAATACGTACATACAGACGGAATTTTTTTTTTCAAAATTTCAATATATTTTTTCGAATCATGAGTTTTTAAGTCGATTTCAGCAAAAAAAAATTAATTTCTGAAACGAACACAGCCCTTCACTCTTAGAGAGTGGTAGGCCAATAAAATAAGAACCCAATTATTGTCTTTAACTTTAAACCTATTAAACGGGAAGCGCACTTAGTGAAGACCAATTTTTATTTCTAGATTTCATGGCGCAATTCCGTTTTGTGAACAACTGTATTATGTTGTTAGACCTTAAAACTCAATAATTATATCAGCTGAACTATTGTATTGTTATTTGGACCCTGAATCACACAAAACATTTTGTACTTAATTTATAAATATACGTAAAAGAAATATAGAGCAAACATTTCACTTCTTGAGCTAATTGGATACATTAATTCTAGTAACTAGCTTATTTTTAACCAAATAACAACTTGTGTTATTTATCTTAACATGGAATTCTGTTTTTGACCTTTATACAGTCAAAGCTTTGTTTTGGAAATAAAATACGCTTAGATATATGTGTAGTTAATTTTTTTTAATTTTCTGGGCTAAAGCATAGTGTCAAGATTAGATATTCTGAAGTTAACTAAACTTGTTTTTTTATTGGATTATTGCGGCGCACAGTTACACAATGTATTATTATTATCGTCATTGTTTGGGGAAGCCAAACTCGGATTATTATTATTATTATTAGATACAGGGAAGGAAATTTATTTTAATTAAAAAGTCTTAGAAAGTAAAAGTTAACCAAGTCCCTCTTGTTTTTGCAAAAGATAACTAAATTGGTCAAAGGAATATTAGTCTAGTTAGGTGTTGATGCTAGACAATTGTAGAGTTTAGTAGCTGAATTTTGATGCTGAAAGATGACTCGCCATTTGCCCAGTCATTGTTTACATTAACATTGGATGATTTAAAATTTTATTTACCTTGCCCGCAATAAGGTGTATATAACGGGAATTTAACCTGGATTAATATATATCCTATAGCATAAAAGTTACATTTTGTTGAACTTAAACTGTAGCTGCTTCAGAAAAGAGAATGACCCATGATACAATGAGGTGGACAGCAGTGACGAGCTCGGAAGAGGCCAAATTCAGGCGGAGGTTGCAAGATGGTTTAATGTGGATCGTAGTGTCATCAGCCGTCTCTGGAACTATTTTCAAATAACACAAACCATCTTTAGAAAACCTATATCTGAACGTCCACGAACAACGTTAGCCAGAGAAGATCGATTTCTGATTTTAAACCCCAAGGCTCCACAGGACGTACAGAGCACGTCACTTGCTTCGGACCTTACAGCAACGACTGGAAGAACTGTTTCTCGGAAAACTATCTCTAGAAGTCTGCATGAGGTGTACCTTTATGCAAGACAACCAACTGTTTGTATCCGTTTGACATCCTAACACAGAAGGGCTTGCTTGAACTTGTGTCGAGAACATCGTAACTGAATGTCACATCCTAACACATCAACAGTTGTCCAGAGTGCTCTTCACAGATGAGTCTCGCTTCAGTCTTCAAACTATTCTCGGCTTTTGTTGATATGGAGAAAACTAGAACACGGTATCACTCCACAGGTGGACGTACAGACCTCCCATATCTTCGATAGAAGAACCTCCCACATCTTCGACAGAAGAAGAGGCTCGATATTACGAAGAGAAACTTGAACCTTGTGTTCGTCCTTTCTTAGGAACCATGGGTTCTAAAGCCATTTTAATGGATGATAATACTCGTCCACACAACACGCGAATGATGGACTAGTACTTCGAACGTGAAACTATCGTTTATATGACCATCCAGATCACCTGATTTAAATCCTATTAAGCATGTTTGGGGTCTTTTAGGACAACAGATTGCACGTCTCCGAACCCATTCCGTAAACTCCAGGCATTCCGAACTGTTCTTCAGTATCTCTCCCAAACGCTCATCGACAACTTTATTGGCAGCTTGAAGAGACGTTGTCAGGTATTGCTGTTTGTGGCATCGCACTCCATCCTGAAAGTGTCACAACATTAATGATTAAAACATTCAAATTCAAAAATTCAAAATCACAAAATTCTTCGAACTGAATATCTGCAAAATTATACAAGAAATCTTTCATCTTATTCATACATTGTCGCCTCCCAATATGATGTACTTACTCTATAACATTTATTAAAATCCGTCTGCAACGTTTGAAGCTATGATTTGTGTTTATTGCTTAACTTTTGAACAGCGTGTGTATCGGAAAATGAGATGGCTGAAATCTACGAGGCTGTTTCTTTATTAGTGGCAACATGGTTTATGTACACCACGATATGGATCTAGTGTTTCTCGCTTATACGCACGTTAGGATGGTACCAACCTACCTCTCAATAAATGGACTCATCCATCCAACGCTTCGTGCATGCATGTGCTGCGAAGAATAGTGTCGTCAGTGAGAGATTAATCTAAATGCATGAGAAAAACTGCATCGCGACGAGTTCCATACTATTTGACGGAATTGCAGAAATGATAATGATGCAATTCTGCATAAACTCATTTGGAGCGGTATGAGCGCGAAGGAGAAGTTTTCCTACGCCATATCATAACGATGGAAGAGCCCAAACTGAAACGTCAATCGAACGTGTCATTGCGGGTCTCCACGGAAGTCAAAAGTGCGTCAGAACCCCAGCAATGTGATGTTCATTAAAAATACCTTTTCTTGTAAATTGAGTATCCTATTGGAACTGAAGGATCTCTATTACAGTTATGAAGGAGCACTTTAAACAGAGTTTGGAGTAGCTCGGAGATCAGAAATGTCTATAGAGCAAAAGCTTTTGCCTATTACGCATGAATGCGTTTTTCATAAGGAATAAAATTGAAATTCTGAAATAACGGTAAGTGATGGAGAAAAATCAAAACCATATTTGAATAAACCATGAAAATATTAATCAATGCCAGGCATATTTATACTTAGGGGTAAAACTGTTGTACAATGTTATCGACAGTATCTGTTGTGTGATTCACTGAATGTTATTACGATCTGCTTCTTACGAGTTGGAAATAGCGAATCCAAGAGTTTGGTACGACGTTTGCGTAACAAAATGGGTAATCCATAGGCCATTCTTCTTTATGGAACTGACCATTCGCTTGAGCAATTATTTGACATGCTCAAAAACTCTTAACCGCAAACGGAAGATGACATTACATGAGGTATACAAGTATGAGTTCTTGAATGCTACCTTCAAAATAAGTTGATGTGTCCAAGATGATACCATTCCATAGCCACCAAATTCACCTCATTTCATAATAAAATCTTCTCTGGAATGAATCGGGTTCCCGAACGAGAAAAAAGGTTAATATATTAATACCTGAAAATTCTAGGGGCAGAGAGCGTCCGTGATGAGTGCTATATAAAGAACTGTATAAAGAAAGTATGGACAATTCATTATTGCAGGCAGCCATTTTGATTCCTATTTCATATGAAGATTGGTCGTGTTTTGCAGCAATTTTAAACTTCAGAGGCACATTCCTCTCTAATTTTTATCAAAAAAGAAGTGTTCAATCTGCAAATTTGAATTTATTGCAAAACAAGAAATAATCATCATAAAAAATAGGAATGAAATAGGAATCAAAGTGGCTGCCTGCAACAATGATTGTCCATACTTTCTTTATACAATGCTTTAGTGCTATAGTTTATCCAATTATGCGCCCGTATTCACAATGAGTGTAAGCAAGAGCAATAGTAAGAGCATATGCTCATGTGCTTATTCAGTACGCTTACTTATACTAACGCTCCTTAGTAGCAGGAGCAAAAGCATGGAGCGAAGAGCAATCCTGGCAAAAATATTCGCCACTTTAGCTGCCTTACAAAATGGCGGATGAAAGGGGTTTATCCAATGACGTATTAAAGATAGACTCCGAATCCTATTGTTAACATCGCCACCAAAGTGAAGCAAATTGAAGCCACAATAGTCTGGGCAGGAGTGAGCCGTGGAGTAGTTAGCTGTGTGGTTGCTTTGTTTTTGACAATTTTGGGCCCGAGGAATAATTAATTCAAAACTATTCCTCAACGTTGTTCTGCGTACAACTGTACAGACAGACACGAAAAAACATCACGAATCATTTTGCACAAGTATAAATCAAAAATACGTAACTGAAAGATTATCGAAACGAAATTGAAATTAATCGAAAACGAAATTGAAATTGAAACCATGAAAAATGGTTTATAAAATATAATAAAACTTCAAATAGAAAGTTAACGAAAAGATAAACATATCAGTCCGTGATCGGCGTGTGAAAGAATTATTAATCAGCTGTTCTCATGTTTAGCCATGTGTTTCGCATCATCTTCATTCACTTTCGGCCATGACAATTCTGGGCGGCAGAGCTTCCCAATTTGTTTCAAGTAACAACAATTGCTTCGGAATCTATCTTCAATATACGTCATTGGGTTTATAATTGTCAGCAATAGCGTTTATCATTGTTGGTATTAGATCTCAACAGTGGTGTTACCCATTTCATCCGCCATTTTGTAAGGCAGCTAAAGTCTCAAATAAACACGTTTTTTTCCATGATAACAGTAGAAACAAAATGGTATTTTGCAGAAATAAAAATATATTTTAAGTAGTTGCATTTCGGTCTATTTAGCTTTCAATGAACGAGAAATCGGATATAGCCAGGAAAAACTCGTTCCTGGACCCAGTCACCCACACAATACTCAATAGGATAAAACAACTCCAAGAACAAGCCAAGGAATCAACCCATTTTGGACATCAGTCAGAAATTTGTTACCTTCACATACACTGGCCCGGAAATAACAATAATCTCAAACACCTTCCGTGACAGAGGCATAAAAATAACCTTTAGGACAAGCAACAAATGTAAGAACGCACTCAAACCAGGAAGTCACAGGGAACCCGGAGACGAATACACATCATATGGGGTCTTAAACTCACATGTGGAAGCTTCTATATTGGCTCGACGAAGAAGACCTTCAAGGAGCGCTTCGGAGAGCACCGTAGGGCCTGGATAAACGGAGATGGCAAGTCTGCCTTCGCGGATCACCTCATAAAAACGGGACCCCTTTTGGACCGATGCAAGACATCATGACCATACTAAAATTGGAGAAAGACCATAGAAGAATCCTGACTTTCGAGGTCCTAGAAATCAGAAAGCATCTTAAAAGGGACAAAGACAAGGTATTAAACAGCCAGACAAATTTCGGCAAAGAAGTCCCCCGTGGTGAACGGGATTATAGACCATCCAAACAGAACAAGGCATACCACAATGGACTCGGACATATAATTACATTTATCGATGTATTACTTACCACGTATAAGGACCTAATCTTTATTTTTATTTTATCTTTATGTATTTTATGTTTTATGTTATTAATGTATTACTTTCCTTATAAGAGCCTTATTTTTATTTTTTATGTTTTTTAAGTCCGCCAATCAGCACCAATCGGGTTTTCCTGACTGGTGGACGAATGTCATAATGTTATTATTTTTTGTTATTTTGTGACATCTTGTAAGTCCACCAATCAGCACCAGATAGTTTTTCCTGATTGGTGGACGAATCCCATATTGTCGGTGGTAGATGCCTGCACAGTTGGTATATGTGGAAGACCGCTTGGGTTAGTTAGGCTTCTTGACTACCTCAGTGTATTTCGTTTGGAATTTATTCTGGTTCGATGAGCTTTGTGAAAGCGCTGCTTTCGTCCCATCTGAAAAAATGTACACTTCACTGTTTGATTGTCTATTGTCTGCACAGTTGTAGTCGCACCTGCCCTGATGAAGAAGTGAATTCGAAACGCGTAGGCAAATAAATATATTTTGGAGAACTAAAATGTATTTTGCAAAATGTAAAATGCTGCTAAAGAAATATAAATTCAACTGCAAATAGTTTATTTTGCGAATGCTTTATCGGATTTTTCAAAATTAAAAAATGCATTTTGTAGAATTAAAAGTGCGGCTTGTGAATAAAGAATGCGGCTGGGAGGATACTTTTTAATCCCTTTTTTTTAAATCCCCAATGCCTATCTCCACTTTTTATCCTCTTCTTTGAGCCCCCTTTTTTATACTACACTTTATCCCTTTCTTTTATTCCACTTTTAAGGGGTAAATTTCCTTAAATGTGAAGAATAAAAATTGAACGTTAAAACGAGGATAGAAAGCAGCAGATAAATGTAAGGATAAAAGGTGATGGGATAAAATGTAAGTGTAATAGTGGAAGATAAAAGTGATCATAAAATGTGGGGGTTAAAAAGTAGAAAATGAAAAGTGGGGATATACGTTGAGGATAAAAATTAGGCTAACAGTGGAGATAAAATATTTTAAAGCCCGTATTCAGAATGAGCGCTTATGGTCACACTCTTGCTCTTAGCTAAGCAAGAGCAGTTGTAAGAGTGTGAGCAAGAGCATGAGCGTAAATAAGAGCGTCCTCTAATTCAGAATGCGTGCTTCACCGATTTAGCATAAGCGGTCGCTCCTCTTTTGAGCATAATTGACTACGAGTGATGAGTAAGGTTGGGGTCGCTCAATGCTCAATTTGACGACGCCATTAAGCTTCACGCCGTGCATTTAATGGATATACTCGTTAAAGAGAAGTAAGAAATGAACTATGTAGTTTGCATTTAATGGATATACTCGTGAAATAAAATATGTAGTTTGCAGAATTAAAAAGACACTTGCAAAATAAAATAAAAAAATTTTTTGTGAAATATAAAAAGCAGCTTGTGGAATTTTAAAAAAATTTCATTGAGTAAGCGAAAATTGTGCTACTACGTATACATGATGGTCGATTTAAGTGAAGATATTGAAATATCTCGAAAACTACGCATTGGATCAAAAAAAAGTTTTGAATGAAATTTGTCCGTCTCGAAGGGGGCCTCCAATGAGACCAGAATTGATCCCACACCCCCTAGGAGTAGATGGGGTTAAAAACAATCTTAAAAGGGAACCCCTATCTTTTATTGCAGATTTGGATTCTCCAGAACAAAGTACGTTAATTGGACCTGCAATTGAAATAATTTTTTTCACAGATGACGCTGTAATCGGCAAAAATCGAAGAGGGGTACACGAACGTTTAAAAACGGGAATATCTCGATTAATATACGTCTGAACAAATAAATCAAAAAATAGGTGTTCAATATTTTCAAAAAAAAAGCTATCCAACGACCCCACAAAAATCGACCACCCCTCCCTCCCAGGGGTAGGGGGGGGGTAAATTGAAATCTTATATCGGAACCTTCAATTTTTTTATACAGATTCAGCAAAAACTATGACAGGGGGACGGATGCATTTTGGATAGCTTTTTTAAAAATATTCAACACATATTTTTGATCCGACATGTACACTGTCATATCACTGAATTATGACCACCCGCTTAGTAATGGGAGTAGCCACCCTTCGCCGCTATAACTGCTGCTAGGCATTTTGGCATGGACGCAAGAAGTGCGCGGTATGTGTCCGATGGTATGGCAGTCCATTCCGCTTGAAGCGCTGTCCACAGAGCTTCGAGAGTCATAGGTGGAGGGTCCAGCTGCCGTACATGGCGATAAAGGTGCTCCCACAGATGCTCGATTGGATTGATGTCCGGCGAATTAGCGGGCCAAGGAAGAACTCGAAAGTCAGTAGAGTGTTCCTCGAACCAATCCAGAAGGAGACGTGCCTTGTGGCAGGGTGCATTGTCCTTCTGGAACACACTATCATATTGAGGGAACATCGTGAGCATGTACGGGTGCACATGGTCCGCCACGATTGACAGATAGCCACAAGCATTCAAATTGCCCTCTAGACGAATCAGTGGACCTAACTGCTCCCAACAGAAGATCAAAATGGGGCAAAATCAACATGCGCACTACCCCCACCAGCCTGTTTCCGGCCCACAATAGCCTCCTGCAGTCTCTTTTCATGGCGTTCACGACGCACTTGCCATCGCCTGTCAATCTTATGGAGCAAAAATCTTGACTCGTCAAAGAAGGCGACCTTAGCCCACTCGTCTGTGGTCCAATGGCGGTGCTCACGTGCAAAGTCTAAGCGTCGTTGACGATGACCCCTGGTCAACATGGGTGCTGCAACCATGCGTCGACTGTTCAGGCCCATCCGTAGCAGGGTGCGTTCAAGATAATGTCGGATACACGTCTGTTGGCACCATTGTTGAATCTGGTGGTCAGTTGATGGACTGTGGCTCTCCTGTCACCTTTTACGAGTCGTCGTAGGCGCCGCTCATCCCATTGATCGATGGCTCGTGACCCTTTAAATTGATGGCGTTGGGACGCGATTTCTGTCCCTTCTGTCCACTCTTTGTACACCTTCACTACAGCAGACCGTGAACAATTCACAAATCGCGCCGTTTCGGAGATGGTGCCACCCTTGCTGCGATAGCCTATTATGACGCTCGTGCACCTGCCGTTTGATGTACCAGCTTTAAAGCTTTCTCAGCCTGTTATACAAATTTTGCAATATGTAATCGTTGTTGGGGCGAACCATGCGTGTGCCTTGAAGGGGTGCTGGTCATAATTCATTGATATGACAGTGTACTTCTCGAGACATTCCCGTTTTTGAACTTTCGTGTTCCCCACTTCGAATTTTGTCGATTACAGCACTCTTTGTGAAAAGAATGATATCAATCGTAGCTCAAATTAATATATTTTTCCCTGGAGAATCCAAATCGCCACTAAAAAATGGGTTTCCTTTTTAAGATTTCTCTGTTAAGATTTCTCAAGGTCAATATTGGTATCATTGGATAGGCCCCTTCGAGACGAACAAATTTTATTCCAAATGGTTTTTAATCCGATGCATAGTTTTCGAGATTTTACACGGTCTTCACTTAACTCGACCATCCTGTATACAGGGTGAATACAAAAGTCTGAACCCCCCTTTTATTTTTTGAACCGAAGCAGATATGTCAATTTTGATGAATCCAACAAATAGGAAGTTGTGGGTGGCCTATCCCATGGTACACTTTTCATCATCCCAAATATGCAAATTAGGACACATTCAAAATTTAGCTCAATAACCGTAAGGGATAGAGAAAAAAACCCAATTGCAAACTTGTTAAGCATAAAAAAACAAAAAAAAAATCATCCAAATCGGGCCAAGCAATCACCCACAAGCAGAAGATCATGTTGACCATTTCCGGAACAGTGTAGCTTGCCATCCTGGAATTGTTCTTCTTCTGTGTGCTGAAACATGCCTTTTATTTGCTTTTCCGCATGAAAGTGAATGTGACTATGGTAATTTATGTTAATTTTTTGATTTACATGCTTTACATGGTGGAAATATCAACATTCAGTTTTCCTTGTGCAGTGTGACTGTTTGTAAGCTACAAACAGTTCACCACGTGATTGTGGGTGATTGGTTGGTCCGATTTGGATGATTTTGTTTTGTTTTGTTTGTTTTTTTATGCTGAACAAGTTTGCAATTGGGTTTTTTTCTCTATCCCTTACGGTTTTTGAGATAAATTTTGAATGTGTCCTAATTTGCATATTTGGGATGATGAAAAGTGCACCATGGGATAGGCCACCCACAACTTCCTATTCATTGGATTCATCAAAATTGACATATCTGCTTCGGTTCAAAAAATAAAAGGGGGGTTCAGAATTTTGTATTCACCCTGTATAGGAGATTAAAAGGGGTTATGAAGGTGGACAAAAAGTTCGGAGGGATATTTTTACCCCATTCTTATCCCCATCACTTTATCCTAGTTATCCTCGACTTTTTAAGCCGCACTTTTTATCTCTCGTTTATTACCCTCGCTTTTATCCCAAAATATTTTATCACGTATTAAGAATGAGCGCTAATGCTCACATTCTTGCTGTTACTTGCATGAGTATAAGCAAGAGCTATAGTAAGAGCATTTGCTCCTGTGCTTATTCAGTATGCTTACTTAAACAATCACTCCTTAAGCGTTGAGTAGTAGCATGAGTAAAAACATGGAGCGATCCTGAACAATACTTCGCTATGGGCGTAATAAGTATTCAATTCTCCCCTTTCCCTCTAAAGATTAATGTATCCAGTACCTCTGTGGTATGAAGCCTAATGGCATCGTCAAATTGAGCATGAGCGAACTCCCCATCCTTACTCGTCATTAGGGCAACAAAAATCTTGCATCTAAAATCTAAAAAGTTGCATTTACAAACTATAAAAGTTGCAAAAAGTTGCAGTCAACTAAGTAGGTGGTGGTGGGATTGTCTGCAGTTCCTAGTAGTGAGCTGAAGAATTTTTTGCCTCCAACATCACTTTCGTTTGTAACAAAGAAAACCTTCTTATTGGCAACTTCCTTTTTGATTCGTAATATTTCTTCGTTTGCAAGTACAGTCACACGTGATCGAAGTGTCGTTTCTGAAGGAGGAACATGGTCCATAGAATTGAAGAGCTCTTTCATTTTCTTATTTCGCACTTTGCATGAGGGTATATCGGCTGATAAAAAAGCCAAAACAATTTTGTCTGAAAAATCATGCTGAGAATCGCCAACGGGACAATGTGTTGCAAAGTAACTCCAATGTCTTCCTTTCAATTATATAACTCTTCATTCATCGAAAATTTTGTTCTTAACGTCAAATATCGACATGGAGAGCACATGAAGGCAGATTCTAAAGGAGCAAACTATTGCAACTTTCGAACAGAAAGGAAATTTTTAAAGAATCATTAAGAGGGAGGAAGAGGGCATGATAGAACAGCGGATGATAAATTTACAATAAAGAATAAAGTTACAAACACATTAAAAGTTGCATTAACAAGAAAAGTTACATTTTTGATGCACTTTTAAATTCAACACAGTATGGCACTTATTCATGATAATGTGATTTTTGTGTGTTTTAGGCTGTTTACTGATTGTGAAAGAAAGTTGCATTTGTTGCAATTTGTTACCCTACTCATCACTCATCCTCAAAAGAGGAGCGACCGCTTGTGCTGTGAAGCACGCTCTTACTACTACTCTTGCTTAACCTCATGCTCTTGCTTACACTCTTACTAGCATAAGCAAACGCTTAGAGTAAGGGTGTGAGCATTAACGCTCATTCTGAATACGGAATTTGTATTCATCAATGGTCTTGAAGCAAGATCAAGAGTATGAGCGTTCATTCTGAATACGGGCATAAAGCACAGCAGAAACATAAAAGGCAGTTACGTATCAAACACACAAATGCTAAATTCTGCTGCAGTAACGATACTGTATATTACGCAAACACACAAATGCTTTCTTCAAGTCAAAGTTTATTATGAAGGAAATTAGGAAGTACAAGGGAGTTCAAGCATTAATACTGTGCGTTTCTGCAAATTATCTTATTACACCTGTACACGACTAAGACCGGGGTAAGGTATAGATGGCGATGAAAGGTCAGGTCACGCCAAATTTCGGCCAGCTTCTATTGCGTGAATCGTTGAAATGCGGGTTACTGTCTTCTGCTTCAAGTACAGCATCTCGGTTGAACATTTAGCATACGTGGCATTCTTAATGAAGCTCACCAGGAAAAATCTTTTTCTGCATATTTAACACGTCTTGTCAATAAATTCGGATGTGTTGCTCGAAATTTTTGGGCTTTTACTTTTGGCAATTTTCAATTGAAATAGGAGCGTAACGGAAGAGAAGAATTAATTCTAGATTGAATTCGAAATTACTTTTGTTACATTCACTTTGTTACTCACTTAAATTGACATTTATCTCATTACATTTACTTATTCCAGAATCATCTCGTCGCTCGGTTGATTCGACAGTTCGTTTCTTCGCTCAGATTATCATCACATTCTTTTCATGACGGAATTTAGTTTGAAAATTATTGAAAATTAAATTCTATTAAAAATTAAATTTAAACAGTTTATTCAATAAATAAAAAACAACATTTAGATCTAGTCGAAACATAAAGGGGGGGGGGGCCAAACATATAAATTAAGTCAATTATATAAGGAAAAAAGTAATAATATTAATTATCCATGTATTTTGTTAAGAGAAATGACAATTTCCAGTTTAACGAAAATGAGTCTCAAATATTTTATCCAGAGCTAGATCAAGTAAAGACCCAAATGGCGCAAATTATCAAGTAAACTCTTGTGTAACGTGTGAAAGATTGCCAGTTCCGCATTACGATTTTGTACATCTATAATCTTGAATAAAGCTTTACAGAAAAAAGCTGATGAGTAGCAAGAGATTGCCGTCAAAATGAGTCACGAACTTTATTATAATCGATTTTTTATTCTTTAAAAAATTACCGAGGAAGATTCAATAAAAAGTTCACCGCCACAAAATGATTCCTGTTTCTTGATTAAATATAATCATGTTAAAATGGGTGTCAGTTTGGGTGGAGATTCGTAATAGATGTTCATTGAATAGCCAATTAATTTAATTTAGTTTGGATAATTCGCATTTATCTGCTGTTCCTGGCCCACGAGGCGATTTTCTTGGAGACTAATAGTATTATACGCTTATCTGTCAGATGTTAACTCAAACAACTGCTCTTTAAAAATGCAGTTATTGTTTATAATTCTTAATTTAATCTTTCAACAGAAATCGTAAACACTTTAAATTTGTAGTCAACACGTAGAAATTTTTAAGTCTGCTTTTAAATAGACTTGCTTTTATATTTCTTTTAAGATAAAGTTGATCTGTAAATTCCTAAGGACACCAGGAAAAGAAATCAAAAGTCCTGTATTAAAATTTTTCGAAGAATCACATTTACCAATATGATGTAATTGAAATATGCCTGAAATGTCGAAAATGTAATTAAATTTAATGGCAGTTAGATAAGTGGCATATTTTAATTTCGTCTAAAGCGAAAGTTTTAAATTATGTGGACAAGTGATTAGGATATACTACCCATTCTAAAATTAATAGGATATTTTGAAACTTTTTTCTTCGCTTATTACATCCTTAAATTTAAATTGATTTTTTAAGCTTATAAAATTTGCAATACATTTAATGATGCAAAACAATGGTAATAAAATTTAAATACTCATCTGCTACGTTGTGTAAGTAGAACGTCTCAAAAAATTAGAATACTTCAACTTCTGGCTCATAAAATTAGAATATTAGAATACTTTTTGTTTATACAAGGTAGCTTCAAAAAGTTTCCGGAATCGTGATATGCTGTGAAATTGAGGTTGTGTGTGTGAGCAAGGGAGGCTTCCCCGCATTGTTTACTATTCGCAGATCACCTCGAACGAGTTTTGATTTGATTTAAACGGAATGCTGCGGTGCACGGGCAGTCTAAGTAGAGTAAGCATCGCATTCTGATTTCGCTACGTAAAATGTCAGACTTGGTGCTTCCTGTACGACCCCCAGCAAAAACGACAATCAACAGAGTGGAAGTCCACAACGTCGCCTCGAAGCAAGAAGTTCTTGCAAGACAG
Source organism: Rhysida immarginata (assembly GCA_023313115.1). Lineage (NCBI taxonomy): Eukaryota > Metazoa > Arthropoda > Chilopoda > Scolopendromorpha > Scolopendridae > Rhysida > Rhysida immarginata. The sequence goes on from JAHWFO010012523.1 coordinate 3,495,091, forward strand.
AAGCAAAGGCAAAGTGATGTTGGAGGTTTTCTTCGACTCACAAAGTGTCGTACATTACGAGTTCATTCCCGCGGATCGTACAATAACCAAGGAAATGTACGTTGAGGTACTCCGTCGTCTACGTGATGCGATCAGACGAAAACGCGATCACTTTTGGTGCGCCAGTACCTAGCAAAACATTGTGTACCAACATTGGACATTCACCGTACTCGCCAGACCTCGCTCCGTGCGATTTCTACCTTTTCCCGACCATGAAAAATGTGATTAAAGGTCAACATTTTAACAGCGCCAATGAAGTTAAAGCTGCTGCGATATCCGCACTTCGCAGTGTTTCCAAGCATTATACAGACGTTGGCAGAAGTGTGTTACTGCCCAAAGACAGTATTTTGAAGGTAATGTTGTTTAGCCTAAATGTTTGTATTTTTTTCTGTGTGCAGAAATAAAAATGAATTCCGTGAACTTTTTGAAGCTACCTCGTATTTAACGCCCCTACATTGGCTATTGGGATGTTCCAACTGTATAAAAACAGGCATAAGAATAAATGATTACAGCATTTTTTTATAATTGCAGCAAGATGGTGCGTAAAGCAAAAAAAAAAAATTTTTCCATCAATGTGGGAGAAAAACAAGCGGAAATTGACAAAAAAGTTCATTGTTCGCAGTCATCAGTTTTCAAAACTTTGAAGGAGTATGTCAATACAGCGAAAGTAACCGGACGGAAGCCAGGCAGTGGCCGAAAACGCATCACCACTAAAAGAGAGGATGCGGCTTCGAGGAAAATAGCCATCCGGCATCGCTTCAGCATAATTCAGATTTTCAACATCACTGGGAGCAAGCAGGAGTTACAGGCAGCAAAGACACCGTTCATCGACGGCTTCGAGAAAGGAAGTTTAAGCCATATACAGGATGAATACAAAAGTCTGAACCCCCCTTTTATTTTTTGAACCGAAGCAGATATGTCAATTTTGATGAATCCAATGAATAGGAAGTTGTGGGTGGCCTATCCCATGGTGCACTTTTCATCATCCCAAATATGCAAATTAGGACACGTTCAAAATTTATCTCAAAAACCGTAAGGGATAGAGAAAAAAAACCCAATTGCAAACTTGTTCAGCATAAAAAAAACAAACGAAACAAAAAAAATCATCCACATCGGACCAACCAATCACCCACAATCACGTGGTGAACTGTTTGTAGCTTACAAACAGTCACACGGCACAAACAATTTACTTCAAACAGTTTAAAAAAAAAGTTAATCAACAAAATGCTCGATGTGACGACCGTGGGCACCATAACACAATTGGGCACGGAACCTAACTGACGCCAAAACATCGGCAAGCATGGCTGGTGTCACTCCTCGGCACGCTTCCTGGATTCGATGAACCAGATCCTCCAGTGAGGCGGGCTGCGTAGCCTAAACCTTGTCCTTCAGGTATCCCCACAAGAAAAAGTCAAGTGGTGTAAAATCAGGGGAGCGGGGTGGCCAACGAACTGGTCCTCCTCGGCCAATCCATTGTTGTCCAAACATCTCACTTAGACGCTCGCGAACGACCAACCCGTAATGTGGAGGAGCTCCATCAGGCTGAAACCACGTGCGCTGATACGAGGCCAATGGCAAATTGTCAATGAAGTCTGTGACTACCACGTTGAGAATTTCAGCCCGGTAGCGTTCTGCAGTCAGTGCTCCATCGTAAAAATATGGTCCAACCACAGTGTCATCGTGCAATCCACACCACACATTGATTCTCCAGTTCACTTGATGAGTTGCTTCTCGCAGACATCGTGGGTTTTCGTCTGCCCAATTATAATGGTTGTGCCTGTTGATAACGCCATCCCTGGTGAACTGGGCTTCATCTGTCCACAACACCTCATGACTGAAGTTTGGATTGTCATCCAGGCAGGTACGTAACCAGTTGCAGAAGGCGGCCCTAGCAACATAATCCAATGGCAGTAACTCCTGGTGATCTTAAGATGGTGGGGATTTGCAGCAACTGCAGCCAGAACTAGTGTTGTTGTATCCTCGTCGCCTTGTGTCCTTGGTCGTCCTCGTTCTGCATTAACATTCCCTGTAGCCTCGAATCTTTCAATAATGTGACGCATTGTTTGACGAGATGGATGGCGTTCGTTAGGGTATCTGTCTCGATACAACCTAACTGCAGCATGTAAGTTTCTCCTTGCCTCTCCGAAGCAGAAGATCATGTTGACCATTTCCGGAACAGTGTAGCTTGCCATCCTGGAATTGTTCTTCTTCTGTGTGCTGAAACATGCCTTTTATTTGCTTTTCCGCATGAAAGTGAATGTGAGTATGGTAATTTATGTTAATTATTTGATTTGCATGCTTTACATGGTGGAAATATCAACATTCAGTTTTCCATGTGCAGTGTGACTGTTTGTAAGCTATAAACAGTTCACCACGTGATTGTGGATGATTGGTTGGTCCGATTTGGATGATTTTTTTTTTGTTTTGTTTGTTTTTTTATGCTGAACAAGTTTGCAATTGGGTTTTTTCCTCTATGCCTTACGGTTTTTGAGATAAATTTTGAATGTGTCCTAATTTGCATATTTGGGATGATGAAAAGTGCACCATGGGATAGGCCACCCACAACTTCCTATTCATTGGATTCATCAAAATTGACATATCTGCTTCGGTTCAAAAAATAAAAGGGGGGTTCAGACTTTTGTATTCACCCTGTATACTTCAATTTCTAAAAAGCCTTTATAGTTTTTTAAATTTTTATAGCTTTTTAAATCGTAAAATTATGTGTTAGCCAATGATACTTTAGGTATCCAGAAAAATTTTTTAAGAGCCATAAAAACATCTCGCAGGAATAAAGAAATCTATCCGCACCAGTATCATTTCTTTATAGGTTTGTCATTTGTACTGCAAATTGTCTATCAAATTTATATAATGTTAGTGAAGAGTTCAATGTTGATTTATTTTCAGCAGTAAGTTAATTCTAATCCTGCATTATGCGTATTTGAAAGCAATAATTTAATACGCGGCGAATTTAATAACACCCACAATAACAGTAATCATTTAGCGTTACTTCACAAAAAACGGCCAACAGATGGCGGATGCTTACTAAAGCTGACAGAATTCACTTTGCTGTACTGTATTAATTATGATTTCTTTTTCTTTCTTTATTTCTTTTCTGTTTTCTATCACTTAATGAATATCTAAGAATCTTTATACGATTAGTTGTAAGAACAAGCCTGAATAATATTCTTTAATTCTCTCATTCTTAAAAATGAAAAGTCGAAGTGTAGTCTCTTGATCAAAATTTTCGAAAATATCTCAAACAACTACAGGGAATCTCAACATTAACTGCGATTTTAGGTGAAATACGGTAGCATTTTTAATACATGCGTCAAGTATGTAATTACAACCAAAATTATTAAAAGTAGGGGGTTTTGACTTCTAAAGAGGGAGTGGATCGGAGGCGTAGCTAGAAGTTAGGCCATCTGGCGCGGCCGTTTAGTTTTGCTGCCCCCCCCCCCGCTCCCCCCCGTCGAGTAGTAAAATAATACATACACATATAAAAGCTGATTTAATAAAACAAAAAATCAAACGAAGGTTCAATACCATGTTAATTTACTTGAAATCATGGTTGCAGTGTACAATTACAATGAAGAAAAACTTTAAAGCATTGAAGGAAAACTGAAGCTATATTTCTAGCTTAGACAATTAAATCTTCTATCTATATAAAGAAGGATGTTTGTGGGTCTGTACGTTTTTTATACAAATCTACAGTTTTATTCCGATCTTGATGAAATTTCGCATACATGACCTTCAAAGCATCAGGAAGGTCACTGTCTACCTCAGATTTCGGAAAAATAATAATTATCGATAAAAAAATCGATATTCATGGTTATGGCAGGGCATATTAATGAGAAATATCGCATGACCAACAATGCAAGACAAAGTTTTTGCAACAATGGTATCAACACGCAATTCACAAACACACTGCACGGACCAACAATATATATCTCATGACCAACAATGCAAATAAAAGTTTGTGCAAGTGTAATTATCCCAGGCAACGCCGGGTACCTCTTCTAGTATGAAATAAAAACGAAAGGAAAAATTATGCGACCTGATTTCGAACCCGGGACCGAAAATATCTAATTCCTCGCCTCCACCATTTGGGTCACCGCGGCAGTAGCGTAGCTAGAGATTAGTTCGGCAGGGCCAGTCCTTCAGTCTTCCGCCCCTTGAGTAACGAAATAGTAAACATCAAACTTAATAAATGAAAACTGTAAAATGAATAGTTCTACACTGACAAAAGGACAGCTCTTTTGTTTCGATAGAAAAACATTTTTTTTTTCAATAGGCCAAAAATTGTAGTCCCTTTTAAGATACCGCCATCTATTTCGCTACGCCGCTGCACTGCAGCAAGGCTGTCTCTTAACGACCCAGAGTGAACGGGGCATAAGTGGAAGCTCAATGATAGGGCAGGAAATTGTCTCGCAGGTCGGGAATTCAAATTGAATCTATGCTTCAAGCTTAAACAATTATATGTAGACTAGAAGTGAACCCACCCGATTGTATAATCGGGAAATAACCCATTGTTAGATTTTTTCTTTGTTGTGACATAGTCCGCCGTCGCTGATTTTATATAAATGATGAAAAAGGAAAGCAAAAATTCTGTGATTTAGATACCAACCAGGGAACTGGAGTATCTAGCTCCTCGCCTTAGGTACACCAGTTCGAAGAATTTTTCCTTTCGTTTTTCATCCTTATTTAATTGTCTAAGCTTGAAGCATAGATTCAGTTTTCTCTCATCACTGTATAAAGCTATTTTCATTAGCTTGCTGATTATGGAAAGGAAGAATTCCCGACATGCGAGCCAGATGCTGCTTTATCATTGAACTTCCACTTCCGAGTCTTTAGGACTTGGAGACAGTTTCGAATCATTTCTGTGTATCTTACTCCTGTAAGACAACAGTTATAGAAAACAGGCCCCACCAAGATGCCATTCCATAGTCCAAACCACAGTTTGAGCACTGAAATTTCATTTTGTTATAGTTCGTTTATTTTTACGTTATTTTTAATCGTTTAATTTTTTATTGTTATTAGGGTTCCGTACGTCCGAATGAAAAACGGAACCCTTATAGGATTACTCCTGTGTCTGTCTGTCCGTCTGTCACAGCCAATTTACTCCGAATCTACTAGACCGATTAAGTTTTAATTTGGTACACATATGAATTTCTGTGACCCAAACACGGATGTGTAACGTAAATAAATGAATTTTGAATATGGAGGTCAATTTGGGGGGCAAATTAGAAAAATTAAAAAAAAATTTTTGCATTCTATACCGTGTGACATATCAAATGAAAGGGCTTGTTGTGAGGGTCTCAAATATATTTTTTTTTTGTAATTTTAAAATAAATAGTTATAAAGTTATTTAAGAAAAAAGATGAAAATTGACCATTCCCCCCACCTTATCTCCGAAACTAATGAGCCTAAAAATTCGAAAAAAATACAGAAAATAGTTCTTTACTTATAGATTACAGGAAAACCTATAAGAAGTTTATGGTCTTAAAATAATATGGTAAATCTCTCAGTATTGTGCTATCGGTCAGTATCTTCAGCTATTCCTGAAACTGAAACTGATACTGAAACTGTTTTGTTCAAAATAAAAATTAGAAATTAAAAAATATAACTATAATAAACGTAAATACGTTAAGAATAAAAGACAAATATAAAATAAATGAGTTGCTTTTCTATAATTATCTTTTTTATAAAATACTAACTCCTCCTGCTCCATAGTGCCGATCAACAATCCAACTTTTATTGTTTCCAACAAACGAAAAAACATCGATTTTTAAATTCCGAATAAATAATGACGTCATAGTTTTTTTACTCGTAGCGGACGTTGGCTACGCTTTTTACTATACTGTATCTATTATCATTAAAAAGAATTCGCGCTAGACTAAATACAGTAGGCAAATGAAATTAAATCCTAAATAAGTAATTTTAGCTATTTTAAATTCTTAAATTAAATTTAATTTTTCTTTAAATTTTAATAAAAACCAGTTGAGAATGTGTGGTACTGCATTGCCAGAACGATATTAATGAATTAAAAAATCATTACTGAATTCGCAAAGTCGGTCGTTCCGTCGTCACTTTTTTCCATTATTTTGATTTGCCTTCACATTCTGATAGAGTATCAAAAATAAGCAAAAGTTTTAACAAGCATATGTGTCCTATCTCTTCGGGAACAGGGCCAAAATGACGGTTAATAAGTTTAGTCGAAGGACCAAAATATAATGAAATAAATAATAGTGTTCGGCATTAATGTATTTAAAAAATCACTTCTCCTCTCTTATATATTATTGTATATAATTAATTTTGTTATTTTAATCTATTGTAATCGTGCAATATATCCTTAAAACAGTCTGCCGAGAAAATTATAGAAATAAGAGAGATAAAAACGCCAAAAAAGCAGAAGTAAAACTAGCCCAACATTCCAGTTTCACTGAAGACTAAAGTTTACATTTAGCAGTTGTAGATATTCTTCTGTGTTAGGTCAATCACTGTGAAATTGACAGTAATGAATTTGTAACATTGTGAAAGTCTCGCTTGCATAGTGATAGCGACATTTTTACTTTGGCAGTCCTGTTGCAGAAGATTTTTCAAAAATAAAATTGAATTTACCGTTTGCTATGTTGTGGCAACTGTCGTACGACGGGCTTTCGAATAAGATCATAAAGCAAGTAACATAGTAACATTATTTATCGGATGCTCGGATCGGTACGCAAGTTTTGTCAGACACGAATTGTGGCGATCCGTAATAACAACACGAACTAGGGAAGAAAGCCAAACTTTCTGTTTTCAAATCTATCTTTCTCCCCATTCTCATCTCAGGTAATAAGATGAAAGAGTACGATCGCGTGTGCTAGCGGCAGAAATAAGAATCCTGAGAGGAGTGGTAGGTATTACCTTACTACATAGACTGCACAGCAGCACAATAAATGTTTAGGCTTTGAGCCACTACTTCACCGCACTGGGAGTTCTCTGTTGCTTTGGTATGGCCACGTTATGCTACAAACAGCTGATAGTAGGCAGTTGTTTTTTTCCATGCCGATGGTTATGTAAGATATTAAGGGGCCGGCCTAGAACCAGATGTCTAGAAACTTGGAAAATCCGAGCTCGTGTCGCTTGGAGACATGCGCCTGATAACGGAAGATCACAGTCGCTGGAGATCCTCCATAGGTAGGGTGACCAGATGTCCCTGATTTTGCTGCAATAAGTAAGCATCCTGTTTTAATAAAAAGGATAAATATATATTAATTGGATATTGATAGATTTAATTGTCAAAAATTACGTGTCTCGGATTTGTTCCGGATTCTTCACGGCTGTGTTTCGGATTAGCGTCGTAAAAAATCTGGTCGCCTTATCCATAGGGCTCCTGTCCCCGCGACCCTAAATGATAAGCAGTTTTGAAAAGTAAGTAAGAACATATTCTTCAGCTATTTTGACAATATCGCTTTCATATTGACAGCAAATTTTTTTATTATTGGTAGTCGGGTCAATTACCGATCCAGTCACAGACGATATTTCTTAATTAAAATCGAATTTTACGACGGGCTTTAATATAGTTTTTTAAATAAAGTTAATATCGTAATATTTTTCTACGAAAACAAAATCGCCACTAAATGGCGATACTGGCACTGCAGGAAAAAAATATCCATCTAAAGATTTTCTTTTCCCACGCGAAGTATAGGCATTATTTTCGGCTTTTCTGTCGTAGTAAGGTTTTTGTTCAGTTATTGTATAATTATCTATCGGATAGTGGTAGGTATGTTGAGGAAGATGTCGTGGAGGAGTTTAATTCCTTACTAAGAGTAGTTCATGGGTATGAAAACCGAAGTGTTTATGATATGATAATAGACGATTTAGGCCAGAGAGCTCTGCCTGTTGACCCGAATTCTTATTTTCTTCAGGCATTTGGTTGGTTGGTTGATTTGTTTGGTATTAACGTCCTTTTCAACTACTATGGTCCTTTCAGGACGGCGTTATAGGGGCCGCAAATTTTGCCTCCCAATGGTTCTTTAACGTGCAGCCGGCAAACGACACGGGACCAACGGCTTTACTTTCCTTCCGAAGAAAGTGCGTGATCTCAGGATTTCCCCCTGAAAAATCCTCGTCGTGCTCGGCCAGGATCGAACCCGTGTATTCGGGCATCAGAGGCGTCAAAGCGTTTGGTGTTCAATTCTTAATCGTATATAAATCCCCAGCCGGCTCGGTGGCCGAGAGCGTTAAGGCGCAGGTCTCGCCGCTCTCGCAACCAGCGAGTCGCGGGTTCGAATCCCGCCGAGGGCATGGATATTTGTGTTTGTCCCTTTTTCATTATCATCATTTCATCAATGCAGAAAGGAGAGAGGCCCCTATTGCATAATAAACTTGCCTCATGAACACTCGTTCACTATGAATGAGTCACGACGTTCGGTAAACGAACTAACGACTAAGAAGAAGAGTATAAATCCCCAAAATGTCTTCCAAAAATTGCCGTCGAATGCATTAAGAATGCTATCATTGCACACCAAAAGATTATAGCAGGAGGCTTCAATATTAATTTTAAGGACAAATCAAAAAATGAAATATCAGAATACCTTCTAGACCACGGTCTTAGTCCACGTATTCAAGTGTATACGACAGGACAGAATTCAGCAATAGACAATATTTTTAGCAATTTCTCTCTCCAATCCCGTACCGTACTTTATTTTTTAATTACCACAAGTAAATTTGGGTCAGATTTAAAAAAACATGATAGATAACATATTCGTCGTACGGAACCCATTTTTTTGTTAAAATCAGCGTATTGAGCTCCACAATTGTATAATTGGAAATTTTTCTCTATCTGTGACGGCTACAAAGTTGTAAGGTGCAAAATTCGATGTCAAGGTTCAAATTTGACACTGCCATTGTTTAGCCCTACCATAGTAATAGAAAAGATTGCCCTACCAATCAATCCCTTCTATTACTATGGCCCTACCTAACTTCCTAAATATTGCCTGCAACAGAATCGTTGTATTTCCACTCGTTTTGAAAATACATGGGGGGGGGGGGGTACAGACTTTTGACTCACCCTGTATAATATGAATATTGTTCCAGCAATACTAGACCATATGTTCCTTAAAATAATAAAAACAACTTAATGCATTTTTTTTCCATAAACTTCATTCCCCCGTTTATTGAGTATAAATAATCTGTAGTCTTTTTTAAGCTTTTAAAAAACACTCGACTAAACATGCATTTATTTACGTTGCCATTACAAAAACCGTAATTAAACTTCTTCGTATGTCTTAAATTTGCCAACAACTTTCCCATTAGCACGTGTTGGTGTATCAAATGACTGCTTTAAACGTGAGAACCTCACGATGAGAGTGAAATTCATTGCTCGTTTGACCCATTTGCTTTCGATAAATCTGCGCAAAGTTGCCTGCTTTCGACGTCCGATGACGCCACGTGTAAAGAGGGGTCGACTTCTCCAAGAAAGCTGCGCCCAAACAGCTATTGATAAATAAACGTAAGAATTCGCTTTTCTCCCAAAGAACGAGACAAAAGGGTTGACCTACTCCATTTCCATTAAGGGAAAGAAGATATGTAGGTCCCCGCGTGGATTAATCAGCATGAGCTCGCAAATTGATGCTGTTTTTATAATATCATTGCTTAATAGAAATCTGAAATTTTTCATGACTCTATGTTGGGTTAAACTTCGATATACGGCAAAATTTCACTGAAATAAGATCTTGTATTAGTAAAGATGCTGTTTCAGCAAAGATATTTCAACATAATGCAATGGAATAGGAGAGAACGAGATACAATAAAAACATAATTATATATTTGGGATCAAATGTAAAGCTGAATTTGCCACACTGGCCATGAGTCAAAAGAATTTAGTGTGCTCTCGATTCCAATCAATGCCCCTTTTTTATAACACAAACGAATGGCATCAAAATTCAATTAAGGCCACATCAATTCATTTCAGATCAAGAAGCTGGTTTCAAAATTCATGCTAATTTTATTTTGTGTGCGTTTGTGAAGCCTAGTCGAATTCTGGACTCGGCTGCTGTTGGTCCCTTCATCGTCATCAATCCATGAAGCGCGATTTTTTTGACTTCGTCCTATTTAGCCCAGAAGCAAAACGGGAACAACGCAAAATCAAAAACAACCTTGAATTATAAAAGGAAAGGTCGAAATAAAAATTTTAAAAATTTAAAAGGAAAACTAAAGAAATTCCTTATAATGAAATATTTTTTTTAAAGGAAATGGAATTCTTCCCTCTCCATCGACGATTGTTTTTGCATTTTGTGATTATTATCTGGCGCCGTCGGCTGGAAACTATTGTGATAAGGAAGTGAAGCAGCTAACGGAACATAAATAAACGCGCTTGATTTTTTTGTAATAATCTTTTTTACTCTATTAAAGGGTATTATTTATAGCTGTTTAAAATCTTTTCATTTTCATAATAACAATCAAATCGTACATTTAGTCTACATTAAATTTATTTAACATAATGAAAGTTTAATTCGCTAAACTTATTTCGCCTAATCATTGGCTTCATTCATTAGGTTCTGTTCCCGCCATTTGTGTTCACATGTTTCATTTATACATGTATTGTCATGTGCGCCATAATACTGAAAGCACGTGGACAAATTAAATGCTATATTACTTCTATTTAGTTTCTTAAACACTATTCGTCGTATAGTTCCTTCTCGTCTTCTTGAAACCATTCAGCCGTCATTTACGGCAATCCATTTTATTCACCAACAACAAATGCGGTATAATAAGGAGAACGTTCTATTTACAGTCTTCCTTAGAAAGTCGTATCTTTCCGGCCTTTTGCCATTGCTATTTTTCTTCACGTAGTTGCAAAAGAATTCGAAGCTTAGCTATGTAGGGAGCAAAGAGTTTTCGAGCTTCTCAGAACTTTGCTTTCTGTCCCTATCAACGAGAATTAAATGCTTAATCTCTTGTACTATTTGCTTGGCACAGGGCGATGCTTTTTGGACTTTTGCCTGAATAAAGAGAGTTAAATGCTCGAGGAAACAACAGATTGATGGACTAATATCATTCATACCACGCCAAAACCGTTAATTTCCATATTAGAAGTAAGCAGGCCTAGCAGTTAAAAATCAAAGAAGAAATTATTGTTTCAAACGTCTGTTGAATAAAATAATTTACTATCATTTTATATTGTTTGTTTGAATGCTTTTAGAGTTCTTGCATGATAGCACGATCTGAGACAATTGCAAATCAACACGTTCTGATTGGTTCTCTATTCTACAACGCCCACGAATTTTAAGTTGTGGGAGGCGTAAATTTCGTTAGCGTAATAAATTCAAGAAATACGAGTAAATTATATTTGTAGTTTAGAAGAGATTTAGCTACTCATATATTAAAAAAATTTAATAGTTCTCTTCACTGAAACGTTTTATTAAATTCAGTAAGTGCATTTATAACTCCTCCGCCTTGTCTGTATTAAATTTGCCGTTACCAGCTGATATTAATAACATTTTAAACAAAGTGCTTATATCCACCTTTCTGGATTGAACCTATTTCTTTGAAAAATTATTCTGTGTTCAAAAATATAAATAAATTTTGAAATTATATAGAATTAGAGCCATCTTCGTAATATCCGTTTTTGCGTTGGGAACACAAGCGTTTAATTGTTTAGCCTCAACCACTTCATGAAGCAACAAAAGAAATTGTCGTTTATGATTATGCTTGAAACATCAAATAATCTCAAAATTTTTTATAAATTAAAAGTAATTAGCTTTTAGATAAATCTAATCTGTATAGGATGAAATAAAAAAGGTTAAATTATATGCAAAAATAGTTAAATTAAAAGGTCCTTTTTTATGCAAAAATAGTTATGCCAGAAATAGTCCCGTGATTCGTATTTAATTTATGATAATGTTATTCCTGAGACTGGACATTTTTTATGCAACAATTTGAGAATGCTGTAACGAGATCGGTATATGCTGTAATCGTAGATTATTATATGCTGAAAAGCATATATTGGTTTCGCTCTGTTTGTCTGTCTGTCTGTCTGTCTGTCCGTCCGTCTGTATGTCCGACGATTTCTCGAGAATGCTTTAACTTTTTTAAGTTCTTTTTTCGCTGTTCGATAGAGACCCTTCCTGAGCTCACCTGATTAGTTTGTGATTGAAATCGGTCTAACAGACACGTGACTATTGAGGCCCAAACCCCCCAATTAATTTTTTTTATTGGCAATATAAGGCATGTAATATGTCATTCGAACGGGAATGACGAGCACAAGACGAATATGACATTCTTTTCGAATTTCGAAATGCTACATCCGAGAAAATGACCCCAAAAAGTACTAAAATGAGCCCTTATTACGAGCTTTAGCTAAAGCTATATATAAGAATATAAGCATAATCAATATCTTTGTGTCTGGCCGGCCATCGTTTGCACGATAACGTGAAAATGGAAGAACTCAACTGCGATATATCAACTTTTGATGAGCTCTCGTGGGCCCCTTCAGGCACCTGCACTAATGTTAAGAATAAGAACTTAGGGCATGTAATATATCAATTGATTCGTACCGACGAGTCATAAGTGAACACAGTGTTACTTTTTGTTTATCACTTAAGCATTGTTGATGGCAGCTTGGAGCACGTGCCCATAGTGAAGCTTTGTCGAAGCACGTGCTCATTTCGTTTTAAAATTCAGTGCTGTTAGGCTTATTGTAAAATGTGACTAATTAATGTTAGGTCTATTGTTAAAAATGGCTAAATAATATTAGGCCTATAGTTAAAAATGGCTAA
>JAHWFO010012523.1:3507900-3520368 GCA_023313115.1 Rhysida immarginata
AATGTTAGGCCTATAGCTAAAATGACTATATAATGTTAGGCCTATTGTTAAAGTGACTATATTATGTTAGGCCTATTGTTAAAAATGGCTAATTAATGTTAGCCCTATTGTTAAAAATGGCTAAATAATATTAGGCCTATTGTTAAAAATGGCTAAATAATATTAGGCCTATTGTTAAAAATGGCTAATTAAAGTTAGGCCTGAGGTTAAAAATGGTTAATTAATGTTGGGCCTATTGTTAAAAATGGCTAATTAAAGTTAGGCCTATATTTATAAATGATGTGAGTGTGGATAGAATCAAAGGTATTTCTATTGTTTATTTAAACCAAGTGAAAGTGAAATATTGAAATTTAAAATCACATCTGCGTCACAGGTAAAGCTCCTTGGAATGCTTACAAGATTTTTCCCGACAATGCTTTGCAACAATGATTAAGAAGGGATGAATGGTTACTTTGATTAAGAAAGGATGAATAGCTATAGCGGTGGAAAGAACATAGGCGAATAAGTTTGAAACATTTAGACGTGCGAGCATTCATTTCTCATTTCACGCGTGTTTGGAAAGATTCGTGTGAATGCTGCAATCGAATACGTAAATTGACATGCAGTTTTCGCCATTGCTGTATATAAAATATGACTGTAATATTAAACAACAAATATTTATATTCTTCTTTTCAGCATATTTGAAAATCGTTTTACGAGTTATGTTCTTGTTGTTTATAGATTTTTGTTTTATGCACGAATTTATTTATTTATTTATTTATTTATTTATTTATTTATTTTTACAAATTGCTTTTTTTTTTATCTGTGTCGTGAGTTAACCCGTTGGGATGGTCTTAAATAAATTTGATGTTATTGTATGTTTATACCTTTAATTCAAATAAGGATATTACGTTTTGGTAATTGGCTCTTTCGAATTTACACGTCTATTTAAAATAACTTTCTGTTATGTATGAAAACACGCTGTATTCTCTTTCCAATATTAATTATAAATAGTGAACTATAATAGGTTTTTATGTAATGTTCATTGTAGAATTCGTATTTTAATGAATAATTTACTTATTTTTTATAAGCTTTTATTAACTTTGCTGTGTTAGTTGTTTAGGTCAAATCTTGTAATCAATATTAAACCAACTTTCCGACAAGCTAGGGAGCTGCAATTTGACACACTTATGCAGAATCGATGACAATTTATGATAAAGAAAAAAATTTTCAAATCGGTTCATTGGTTCATGTTCTAATGGTACTAACTCATTACTACGAATTGATTGTTGTAACAATTGGACATTTCGTTATGGCGAGAGTAAATTTGTCTACTGTTTATTGTTGCAAAATTAAGCTGTATTGTTGCCACTAAATAAAACATTATAAAAGCTTGGTTTGATAAAACCTTTTTCCTCTTAACTTGTTATGTATTTCTTGAAAAAAAATTAGTAATGCCTTTACCTTCTATAAGTATTTGTATCACATTAGACATTTGTAAATCCGTTTTATTTATAAGTTTGACAGTAGCTCTCAGTTTATCACATACGATATGAACTGTTAAGAAACATTATTGGGTAAAGGATTAAAGAGAAATGATAGGCTAAAATCAAAGCAACCTTATTTATTCTCTTCAGTTTATATCTTCTTTCGAGAATGTTAATGAATTCCAAATTTCAATCGGTTATGGTGGGACCTTAATAATGCATGAAATCAATAAATGCTTCAGCTTTACCAGAATAATTACCACATAAAATTTTTTTCAAATAATCATTCTGTTTAACATTTTATAATTTGTTGATTGGCTTTTGTATGCATAAAAAAAAGATGCATAAAATTTCACCTAAACAAAGACTCAAAATTAAGTCTTGTGTGGGTTTTCATAAAACGTTCGCGTAAGTTCGCATACTTTGGCAATTACGTTATTTTATTATAATAAAACGGAAACATAGATATTACTCGTCCAATCCAACTCAGCGTCCATTTCTCAATAGTATAGCTGCCCACTGGATTCGATAAATTTTGAGCATATCACGTGACCCGGAGCGCTCAGCTGGTATTTTATATCCTACAGGTGTAATTTGAAAACGAAATAAAGATTAGAATAAACATCTGCTTCCGGTTAACGGTTTAGCTGAATAAACAATTACTTTTAAAATGTTTAACTTCGCATTAAATCTACCACGGTTTATCAATAACACCCACATATTGTTTATTCAACGTACACCCAATCATATAAAACAACAGTAATAATTAATTCTTATTTACACGCGATAAAATGCGTACTAACACACAAAAATATATCTGATTGATATAAGACTATTATTATTTGATTAAAATAATATTAAAAATGTATTTATGATCAAAATACTCTGTAGATTGTGACTAGAGAGAGAGAGGATTTCTATAGCAATTACTCAATTAATTTATTTTATGTAATTTTTATATTGTGATATGGTTTCAAAGGTATCTATCAAATGCCAAACAGACATATTACTCTTGAATTTATTGTTTAATATTTATTTAATCACAAGATTGTCGAACCGAGAGGAAGTGACAAAAGGCTGTCATCTTGAACTGATAAACTGAATATTTTAATCACTCTCGAGTAAACTCTGAACATGCAGTTTTCATTCGATGTGGAAATAATTAGATCTATTCAATAAGTTAACTCGAGCAGTCTTCAATAATAAAGTGGCGGTTTAATAGAAGCGTCAACATAAATTCTAACAGGCTGTTGAATTTCGAAGGATTGTTGTTCCCTGTGGTTTTTACTAAAAATAAATTAGCCGTGAAATAAAGGTTGCTGCGTCTGAAATCCTTGAAGTTTTGATTGATTGGTACGAATCTTATTAATTGAAGTTCTGATAGAATGATAAACAAGCCAGATAGCGAATCGCTTTTGAACTTGACTGGGCTGTTGTAGGCGTTGCGATGTTAAATTACTTTTCCAGTAGCAATTAGAAGAAAGCAAAATATCGCTAAAATTGGGAGCCACTGTTCAGAACAGCGCGTTCTGTTTACTTTTATTAAATCTTAATGTCTACACTTTTTCTTTGTGTCATTATCAGATTAATACATGTCGGATGGAGATATTCGTAGAACGTAAAAAATTATCTTTGAATCAGAAAGATAAGATACGCGAAAGAAAAATATACAGAGTGGTGCAAATAAAAGTAGCCTGTGGTGAAAATTGAAAATATATTCATGCACCACCCTGTATAATGAAGTTCAAACGAAGGTGAGCCAATATACGGCAATAAAAATTTATTTATGGGAAATTTATTCACGCCATTTACGAAGCGTCAATAAATAAGTCGCAAAACCGGACAGAGAAAAGAATACTCAGGGAAACTGCCTGAAATTTATTTTATTTTTCAATGTATTCGTCCTGTACATTCATATACTTATCCATCCCATCGCTTTGCCAGTCCTTGAAAGCTAACGGCAAAGAAGTTTGTGGCTGCTATCGCAGCCAACGAAAGATCTCTTCAGCTACATCTGCATCATCTTCGAAACTGTCACCACCCAGAAAATTTTTTCCTGAGTTCAAACAGATGGAAATCACTGGGGGCTAATTAGGGGCTATAAGATGGATGTTCTAAGCGTTCCCAAGGAACGTTTGCCCAGCGCCTGCGTTTGGCTGGGTGTGTGAGTGACGGGCAGTGTCATCTATATAGCGTTCGCACGACAGCGCGACCGCGTAATGGATTCTGTGTGGATTCTACACAAAAATCCATAGCTAAGTTTGAAAGCATAGAATTAATTTATTGGTGACCAGAAAAAAACCGCACAGGAAAAAGCGAGCACGAAAATTGCGCACAGAACAAACCACAAGCTCATACAGGGTGACAATTATTGAGCTATAAAATATCAAATTTCAAAAACTACTGAGTTCAAAAATTTTATTCAAATGTTAAAAGTACTGTAACTACAGATATTCGGATTTAGTTTATTGATATGTTCGATATGCTTGCCATCAATGGCTATGATAAAGAGGGGAGACGATGGATATAAGTATCCACAGATCAATAAGGTCAGTCCATTTTATTATATTTCTTTATATAATATCTTACTTTAATGATTATGATGTGGCGCAGGCGAAGAGCAAAATTCTGCAAAACTCGCTGAAGTGTCGAGACATCGATGCTATCGATGAGCTCCTGAATGGCTGTTTTGAACTCAGCGATGGTTTCGGGGTTATTTGCGTAAACTTGGTCTTTAATATTGTCTCACAAAACTGAGTCACAAGGGTTGAGATCAGGAGAATATGGCGACCAAGCGATTCCCATTCCAGTGCTCTTCCAGGACTTCAAACACTCTATTGGTTCGATGGGGTCGTGCTTCGTCCTGCATGAACTACATCGTTTCGAAATCTGGGTCACTTTGGATAATAAGGATGAGATCATTTTCTAAAGTTTTGACATATCGTTCAGCAGTCACAGTGAGCATTCTCAAAAAAATCCCAACATGCCCTGCAGTCAACCACCAAGTTTTAACTGAATCTCGCCAATTGTTCAAAAATTATCAAGTTTTTTTTTTTTCATATAGCTCAATAATTGTCACCCTGTATATGCGCACAGGAAAAAAGCGTACACGAAAAATTGCTCACACAGAAAAATGCCCACATGAAAAAAAACCCATGGGTAAAAATGCCCACAAAGAAAAATACGCGCACACAAGGCAATCAGCTAAAAGTGAACAGTCATTAAAATTAATAATAATAATAGTTGAAATTTAAATTAATTAATTAAATAATTAGGCTGTATGATAGTTACAAAGTTGATTTTATATAAGAATTTTTAATATAAGAATAAGTAATACGTACATAATATTTGTTGAGCGGTAGTTAAACTTGAACATAGATAATGAGACAATTACAGAAACATTACACCAGGAACATTACCGTTCTGACTTCTGTGTGGACATTTCTCAGCTTCTTTTTGTTCTTGCTGCGTCGATGGACACATGCCATTTGAAAGTTTCGTTCCGGGCTCCATTGGCGTGGCTTTTTCCTTGGCATCTTGCATATTATAGCGTTTCAGCAAATACTCTATGTAGTTTTTCTTATTCATCTTCACCGTATCAGGGCCGCCGCCAGGGGGGGACAAATGGGACTCTAGTCCGGGGCCCCAACGGAAGGGGGGCCTCGTCAGCCATGCTTGATTTTTTTAATGCTGATGCTGTGCGCGTAGATATATATTCGGACAATTATTCAAGTTACATGTAACAAAAAAGTTAAAACATTTAGCTTACAACAAAGAACAATACAAGTGGATGTTTAAATGCCCGCATACTCCAAGCAAGTAGACGTTGTCAACGTGCTCGTATCGTGGGAAGCACGCTTGACAAAGGGGCCCGCCACCGCCGGCCGACAGCGGCACGCTTCTCAAAGAAAGAGAGCCAGCCGACGCCGTCGCCGCTGTAAAATGAATATTTCCGTTTCACACAATCAGACGTCGTTCTGTTTCAGGCAACAGCGATATTCTTGTACACTTTCGTGTGGATGTTGACGTGTACGGTGTAGAAAAAGTCCGTCTCCGTAGTTTGATAATTCATTCGCTTGGGTGTTCATTATTGCTTTTAAAGCAGTGATGAGTGAACACTGGTTTTGTGTTTTAAGTATAACTAGAGATTCTGGAACATCAGATTTTTTTTTTAACTGAAGTTTCAGCTTGATACACAACTAGCAAGGTTAGTTGAGATAACATCTTTCTAAGTAAGTTGTTACTTATCCCCACGTTTGAATAATAAACTATAAAGTTATCATTATTTGCCAAACAGATCAAAGTAGAACATACAATGAATCGACACAAGTCTGGTGCTCAAAACCGACGGGAAAAGAAACAGAGGGAGAAACGGGAAAAAAAATTATAAACCAAAAATGTAATTGTCCAATTTTTTAAACACAGCGATGCTCCTAAACCTAATATCTCTGCTGAATCTGAAGATGTTTCCTTTCCATCAACATCCCGCCAGGAATTGCCACGTGAAGATTTCCGGCCCGCAGACGAAGAACGCGGTTGTGCAACTAGCAGATCTGGAAACGAAACATCTGCAACTCCAACTGAGGTCGAGACAGTAGGACTATCAGCGAAGTTAGGACTAGGAGAGGCAAATGATAATGTTGATGATTTTGTCGAACATAAAAACGAATTTCGCAACTACAGCGATCCTGGGCGATGGCCAGATCACTTGCAAGACCGGGACAGACAGTGCATCGTTTTATGCAAGTTAAAAACTGAAAGTCAGTTAATAGACATGATCAAAAACATGCCTTCAGATTACACTGGAAAAATGTTTTCCAAAAGTCTGTTACACTCCCAGTTGTCCAATAGTCGAGAAGAGTTACTTAGAGATTGGATTGTCTGGAGCAGCTCAAAAAGTGTTCTATACTGCATCACGTGCCTTCTCTTTTCTTCTGGTAAAAGTCTGGAACAGCATGTCAGTACTAGCCTTTAGACAAGACGAGAAGGTTTTGATCCAAAAAAACAACAGTGGAGGTTTCTTTACGAAAGGTTACGGAATCACGAAAAAAGTTCCCAGCATAGGGATTCTTACGTGGCTTGGAAGCTTTTGGAAAAATCAGTTATTGGTTCTTGTGGTATTGATAGCAGCTTTCAACAGCGAATCTAAACTGAAAGTGACAAGTTCAATGCCCTATTGCGTAGACTCTTGGATGTTACATTGTTTCTGGCTTCCAGAGGACTCGCATTTCGCGGACAATCTCAAGACATAGGAAACCCTCACAACAGCAACTTTTTGGGGTTACTGGAACTCGTATCTCACTATGATCCTTTGCTGAAACATCACTTGGAGTGCATCAAAAACAAGAAAGAGCATGGTGAAAGAATGCGAACTCATTATTTGTCATGGCAGACACAAAACGAATTCATTTCTTTATGTGCAAAACATGTTCTAGACAAGATTTTGCTTGAAAGAAGGGAAGCTATTTATTTTTCCATTTTATGTGATGCTACACCTGACGTATCCCATACAGAATACTATACGTCCATATTACGATACGTCATATTACGATACGTCATATTACGATACGTCCATAAAAACGATGAGAACAAATGGTCAATAGAAGAGAGATTTGTAGAGTTCTTCCCGTGCAATCAGAAGACAGGAGAAGAAATTGCAGAAACACTCATTTCACGCTTAGACGAACATGGAATTGATCTTGAAGATTGTCGTGGACAGGGTTTTGACAATGGCGCAACCATGTCGGGAAAAGTGAAAGGTGTTCAAGCGCGGATTCTAGAAAAGAATGATGCTGCTCATGCTGCTCTATTCTCTCCATGTGCAGCTCACACATTGAATCTGGTCGGGGTAAATGCTGCGTCGTGTTGCAGAGATACCGTAACATTCTTTGGAAACGTGAATCGCCTCTACAAATTATTCAGCTCTTGTCCAGAAAGATGGAATCTCTTGCTGGAATCAACAAGATGCTCGCTGCATTATCTGAGTGACACGCGCTGGTGTTCAAGAGTTGATGCCGTGCGTCCAATTGCTCAGAGGTTGCCTAGCATTCTTCCTATTCTAGAGAAAGTGATGTCCACGACAAAGTACACAAATGAAATTAGAAGCGAAGCACGTGGACTGAAAACATATTTCTCTTCCTTCACTGCAGTGTTGATGGCAGCTTTCTGGCTAAAAGTTTTGACTTGCATCAATGAAAGAAATCTAATACTCCAATCAAAGGCAATCTCATTTGAAATCGCGTCACGTAACATCAAGGATCTCTCATATGAATTGCAGCAGTTGAGAGATAATTGCCACACGATTTTCACTGAAGCACAGCATGTATCCAAAGAATTAGGAATTCCTACAGCATGTATCCAAAGACGGCGCGGCGTCGAGGCAAAAGGCCAAGACGTTTCCGTTCAGATTCCGAAACGTCCCATGATTCCCAAGGCGTCGCGGGTGTCGAGGAATCAGCAGAAGCTAAGTTTACTAGAGAAGTGTTGTATTTGATTTTGGATTCTGTGATTGCGCAGATGAACCATCGGTCCGAAGTTTTGGACAAGATCTGGAAACCATTCAATCCAGTTCTAAATTTTAGAAGTCTGACTTCTGAAGAAATCTCATCCTCTTGTGCTGATTTATTGGTTAAATATCCACGTGATTTTACCAGCCTTTTGAAAGACGAGTTGCTTCACTTGAAGCATGTATACAGTGTGACATTCAACATCAAGGAAGCGTCTGCTTCTGCGTTGTCTGATCCACTTGATCTTTTGAACTCAATTTATTCACTCGGGTTAGAAGGAATATTTAGTGAAGTCTGTATTGCTCTGAGGATTTTTTGTTGTCTTCCTGCGTCGGTGGCTCAAGAAGAACGATCGTTCAGCAAATTGGCTATTATAAAAAACTATTTGCGTTCTACCATGAGCCAAGAAAGATTAAATGGACTGTCAATTATTTCAATTGAACACGAACTTACCAGGCAGGTAAACTTCAATGAAGTCATACGTGTTTTTGCTAATATGAAAATAAGAAGGTGGTCCTCCTCATCGCAGTAACTTCTTGTCACCAATGTCAGATTAATGCTGTTCAACTTCAAGAAAAACTATTTAGATCTTACTCTAGACATACTGATATAGTAAGTATGTTAGTGTATAAATACAGAATCTTACCATACCATACTGATTGTACACCATGTAGATAACCCTAATCGTTAGGCTAGTACGTATTAAAAAATATACCCAGATGTTACTCCTAATCATTGCATTGATATAATTGTACCATTACAAGTAACCCGTTGCATAGGCCTATCTCATTAATGTATTATTTCAATTCCGCCATCTGCTTTCGCTGGCTTTCCTACTTGCAGTCAAACTTTTATTTGCGAGAAGGTTCAACTCACCAAGTATGGTATTAGTATTCATAAATACAGCCAGCATTGTCACTGTCGGATAAACTACATTTCGGTCATTTTGTATACATATTTCAAGGTTTTTGGCATGTGGGAACCTGGGAAAAGGCATCAGGCACGAGGCAGAGCCCAGAGGGGCCCACACGCACCAGTTGTCAGGGGCCCAAACATTTCTGGCGGCGGGCCTGTTATATATCCAACTCACTGGAAGAGGAAGGGGAAGCTTCTGTCGCGTCTGGAAGGTTCTACACTGTTCAAGGGCTCCAAACACACAATTCGTCTGAACGTATATCTCTTTGCTTCCTCGAAAGAGACTATCCTATGTACTGTGATATTATACACATTTCCTGCTCATTGTTAATAATTCTTGGAAACGAATGTTCTATTGCCAAGGCAACAGAACATTTTATCGTTGCATCCTCACCACATCGGTTTTCATGGCCACAATATTTCCCTGGCGTTGATGTGGAAATATATGGCAACAATAACTTCGACAAAACAACTCTCTTCTTGGGTGGCAGTGGATGTACTTGATCGTTTGTATCTGAGTGGGGTTATTCATTACTTGGTAATTTGTAGCAAAACTTGGGCAAAACTCTGGTCTCGATGTTTTGTAGCAAAACTTAGGCATTCGTCAATTTGTTTGATCTAGCAGTCGCCATTTCTTCTGTTGACACAGTCACCATTTGTTCTGTTGCAGCAGTGCATTTGCTCTGTCACTTTTCCACTCTTTCTCAATAGTCCGCTAACTCTCCATTATCTCCAGTTAGTGCTCATTTTTAAAGGTAAATTTGAAACGAGCCGAAACTGTGGACACTCGCGTAATCAAACGGAAAGGCACAAAAACACCAATCCACAAAAATATTTAATAGAAGACTCAGATATACATTTCGATTGTCTTGTACGAAGAACAAGAAGCAACTGTGGAGGAATAGGCATTTACGAAAAAACAGGTGCATAATCTCTAGTAAAATCATGCTAGCAACCAGCGCCGCCATGCTAGAACTGGTTGCCATCCACAGAGCCATAACACTAACAGCTCAGCAACCATCTGCCAAATACCTAATCGTTTCAGACTCAAAAAGTGCGATTACGAAAATCAAAAAATCTATTGATTCGGGAAGATGGTTCCACCGTGACACCTTGGGCCATATAGTATCTCTCATAGAACCTTAGCTAACTATTCTATTAACCTGATGTGGATCCCGGGGCACAAAGGCATAAGCGGCAACGAAGTGGCAGACCACCTCGCTAGAACATCCAAAAGAACCGCCAGTAAAGCTCGCCTCGAACCCAAAAGCTTGAGAGCTTATGTCAACAGAAAGCTCATAGTGTTCCGGAACGCCGACTCCAGAGGCGGCGACTATAAGAACCTCAGACAAACGCTTTTAGGAAATAAAAACGTCACCCCGAAATGGCTTACCTTCGATCAGAGAACTTTATTATTTAGGCTAAGAAGTGGACATGCGCCAATTAAACGCTTCCTTCATAAGATAAAAATCTCTTCTTCGGATAAATGCTCATGTGGTGCGCCGGAAACTGTTAGTCACATCCTGCTTGAGTGCCCCAATTATCGCCAGCAGAGGGAGCACATGTCTCAGCAAATAAGTAACCCCCTTACCATCACGAACATTCTCTTAATAGCACGGGAAGAAATAATATAAAACGGAGAAATATACATTCCCTTGTACAATTCCTCGATGATACGAATCTCCTTCATAGAATCCTCGGTCCTCTCAAGGCCACGGAGTTACTGAACCAGTGATTTATGCTAATATAGACCACCAATAATTGGACGCTATTTAGAAATCAGCTAGTCTCCTCGCATGCGGGAGATGAAAGCTGCACTGAACTGAACTGACTTGAACTGAACTGACTTTCATCCATTTTTTTTTTCATCACAATCAAGAGACGAAAAATGAAGTTCTATATCATCTTTGTTACGAAATCGTATCTATGACATGCGACTTTTTATGTTAATTTACGAAAACCAAAAAAAAAAAAAAAATCCGGTAAAAATCTGGAAAACATAAAATACCAGAAAAGTGGATCCAGAAAATCAAAAATAAAAAATTTAAGCAGATTATTGATCGCGTTAATTGCCATCATCATACCAAATTTCATTAATCTAGATCTATTTTTACTCGCAAAATACCGGAAAGACTGCGAGAAATCGCATATTTTTAGGAAGGGCCATCATAGGAGCCACAGAAGGTAAAAAATGAAAAAAAGCAGAGATTTTCTTTTTTGCAAATTATGTGACCTATACTTGTCCAAATATCTTAGTCGTACGTGAATTTGCCACCGAGTGGGGTTGACCAGCACGAACATCAAAATTAGGCCAATTTTGGGATTATTTTTGGATATCTGCCCTCCTAAAAATCGAATTTCAATAATCGACGAATGCTCCCTTTTTAACCGACTTCAAAAAGGAGGAGGTTCTATGTTCGTCTGTATGTTTGTCATGGTTTAAGAGTATGACGCAGTGGAAGATTGAAATATTACGCAAATGACAACAGAGTATATTTTTGGTAGAGTTTAATTAATAAATGGTTTCTTAAATACATACAAAGAACATACTAACAATGATTGAACGGGCCGCGATCCTACTTAAGCGTAGGAAACGCTAAACCAATAAAGAAATGTTATGGCCTGCCCGCGGAAACTTAATGGATTCCGCTCACAATTAAAACAACACTAAATTAAAATAAACAAATTTTGCGGGTCACCCTCGGAAGTAATGAGAGGAGCTTAATCAACTCATTCACTCATTTCCTGACCCACCTGAGGAAAGTGAATCCCAGGTTCACAAGTAAAAACAGTTGCTAAATTTAGTGGAAAGGAAAGACAGTTAGGTCTCAATATCGTCGCCGTCCGACGCGTGCTTTACTTCAGACCACGGGTCCCGGGAACCTGACGAGAACTCAATACATCGAAGCTGAAAGACGCAGCTGCCGGAAACTGGAAAAGAAAATCCAGAGAATTTAGCGGCTAATGAGACTTAAATTAAGCTTATGTGCAACCGTTAAAAAAAAAGAGAATTTTGGAGCTTGCGCTGGCTGAAACTAAGACGCCCTAAAACGGGGAACTAAAACAGCGAGCGCAAGACATGATAACGCGCTCATTCGCGCATGAGAGTGTCCAACTCCGTTAGAAATTAGGAATAGAAGTGAGGAACACGAGAAAAATTCACTGACCTGTTGTACGGTACTATATGGCCTAATCCTTGTAGCCAGAACGCCTTCTGTGCCCACGGCGTTATCCAAACGCCTATTTCGTCCGGGATCAGCCGTCTATGTAGATTTGGGACGTCTCTCAGTCGCTTGGTGTCCAACCCAGCTGCTACTACTAACGTCCTTGTAAACTGCGTAGATAGGAACTCCGATACGGGTTGTGGAATTCTAACTACTGGCGAAGGTTGTCTGAACGTGGCTCCGGCGTGTTCCGTCTGACGGACGTCTGACACAGGCTCTGCAAATATTACAGGAATTAAACTAATGTTCGATAACGAGGAGTCTACAGTCTTGCTCCTAAATGACTGCGAGGGTGAAATTCTCCTACACGGACACTCGCTGGCATTCGTCTCCTCTCCCGTTGAGGCATTCGACGGA
>JAHWFO010012523.1:3520378-3549296 GCA_023313115.1 Rhysida immarginata
GTGGCGCTGCAGTACTTACAAGCTTGCTCCCTTCTTCTGAAGCAAGACTGGGAGCCTTGGCAGCGACATCTGTCGCCAAACTTGGTGACAATGTTTTTTTTTTTATGTATGTTCATCGATATTTCCGTCATTTATAAACCGATTTTAAAAATTCTTTTTTCATTGGATTCGATTCAGCACCAAGATGGTCCCATATTAATTTCATTGTTAAGTCGGTTTAATTTTTTTTTTTTTAATTCATTCTTTTTTCTCTTATTAATGTCTGTTAATGCCAACAACTAGGAAGTCGTGGGTGAACTATTTGTTGGCGACCTTCCGATGACCTGATTATGCAAATTAGGATATATACAAAATTCATCTCATAAATCGTAACAGATAGGTACCATTTCCAATTACAAATTTGTTCCGAATTCCATTATGAACACAATAAAACACTTCATTATGCAACAGCAGTTCTGTGTGGCTGCATTGTCATAGAGATGGACACCTTTGAACAGAAATCCGCGACGATGACGACTGCGAATTGCAGAGTTTAGTTCCTCTTATTTCATTACACTGCTCTTCTCTGGTGCACTTTTCTAACGGGTCGATTATGAGTCTCGCCCGAAATGTCTAACGAAGCAACCAATCAAAGAAACGGCCGTTGTCATTATGTGAAACGCAATGGCATCAGAGATAACCATATGAA
This sequence comes from Rhysida immarginata, assembly GCA_023313115.1. Classification (NCBI taxonomy): domain Eukaryota; kingdom Metazoa; phylum Arthropoda; class Chilopoda; order Scolopendromorpha; family Scolopendridae; genus Rhysida; species Rhysida immarginata. Next base: position 3,521,067 of record JAHWFO010012523.1, read on the forward strand.
TTTTAGGAAACGGCAAATCACCATTGGCTTAATCGTTATGGGAAATTTTAATATTTTAAGCTATAGCGTTATGAACCTTAGTGTCATTTTATCTTATTATTTGTTTCCATATTATTATATACGTCTTTAACAGTCTCGTGCGCAATTTTGAAGCTCACTGCACACCCCCTTGGATGTAGGCGGCAAAAACACAAAACGAGGGACCAATCTTTGCCCCCCCCCCCGGGGGCCCCGGACAAGGCGAAATTCGAAAAAAAGAGAAATTGATTTTTTGGAAATATCCCCAAGAAGCTTCCCTCCGAGTTTCGTTGCTTTATCTTTATTCCCCGCGAAGTGGCATCAAAAAATCAGAAAATTTTGTGAAACCCTTCCGAAAAACGAATTTTTCCAGTTTTCACACGCTTAAAATTCGAATATCGAAAAACGGGGAAACTGCTCTTTTGGTATGGTAGCTAGAAACCTTCCTGCAAAATTTCGAAGACTTGCGTTCAAGATTTTGCTGTGCATTGATGAGTCATTAAGTCAGTCAGTCAGTGAATGGATGTCCTCTTTCATATACGGAGTGATTCAGAAAGGTAGGTCAAGAATGAAATACCTTGTACAGTTTGTAGTGGGGAAAAATATTTTTCCTATAAACATGGGTCCGGAAATGCATCCTTACAGAGATAATGAAACTTGTACGAGGTAAGAATGGATGTGCGTTACCCGGACTGCAATGGTAGGGTCCATGTAAATTAGGATCTAAACATGTAAATTGTTCGTGTTCTCTCCTTTAAAAGAGAGGAAGCGAAACCTGTAACTCCATTGTCGTACAATGGATCGCTTGACTAATGCGGAGCTGGCGGACATGCATCTCGTCTACGGCGAGGCACAGGGTAATGCTACTGAAACGGAAAGAATTTACCAACAGCGTTTTCCAGACCGTGATCACCCACATCGCCGGGCGTTTCAAACACTACGTCCGCAGACAAAACACCTGCATCGAGGCTCAGGGTCGGCATTTTGAACACCTACTATAATGTCATTCCTACCTAGTACAAGTTGCATTATCTCTGTAAGGATGCATTTCGCGGACCCATGTTTATAGGAAAAATTTTGTTCCCCGCTACAAACTGTACATGGTATTTCATTCTTGACCTACCTTTCTAAATCACCCTGTATATAGATTTACTATTATAAATTACTAATTATAATTATTAAATGTGTAATAAAAATGTTTGAGATTTTTATCTAATTGTAATTAAAAATCATACTTTTATAATTTAAGTTTTGCAAAATTAAATAAATACTTTTATATTTAATTTGAAATATTAGCACTAGTTAAAATTTCATTGCCTTTTTAAATTTAGTTTTTTATTTAAAATCATTAAAGTTGAAGATTAATTTAATAATAATTTAAACTTCTGAATAAATTTTATTGTAAAAGACTGTTCATTTTTAGCTCATTGCGTTGTATGTGTGCATTTTTCTTTGTGGACATTTTTCAGTGTGAGCAATTTTCTGTGTAAGCTTTTTTCCTTTGCGCATATATGACCTTTCGGTATTTTCTGTACGCAATTTTCGTGTGCGCATTTTTATGGAACCAGTTTATTGAGTTTTGCTTCTTTCACAAGGACTCTTTCTTCATGAAGTTTAATTCCTTCTATTTTAATAGGTCGAATTACAGTTTGTATTACAGTCAGTAAAGCGTCCTTCATTAAGCATACCGTAAAACCTTGAATAAAGGCCGGATATTCAAATAAACGCCGGTGTCGATTAAAGGCCGGGTGGTGTATTAAAAATAGATTAAAAGCCGGGTCTGATTTTTTTTTCGGGTTAATCGTATAAATTCCGGCGGTTTATGTTCCCATTTCTTGGGAATAGTCCTTTACGCCGGGCCTTTAATAAATGCCGGGTCTCGATTAATCGCCAGGGGGGGGGGGCAGGACCATTGTGACATATAGATGCCTCTATTCAAGGTTTTACAGTACGTAATTATTTAGGATGTTTAGACATAAGAAAAATGTGTATATACTTTCTGTTGTATTAGCAAATTGTTATTATAGGAAGTTGCCGCTTACATCGCATACGAAACATCTAGTGATAGTCCATTAAGCTTTATATTATAATAAGAGAAACCATTAGAATTTTTTATCTACACTGCATTGGACATGATATATTAAGTATCAAAAATTAACTCGATTATCTTTGGCTTCAGATTCTAATAGCTGAAAATGCTGAAATTGCCTTTATAATGTTCGACTTTAACCTTATTTCTAAGCAAAAGTGACACCCTTTTTTCTATAATGAAATATAATGAAATCTGGATTTTTACACACTGTAATTGAGCAAATTTAAAATATTATAGATTTTATTATTTTTATGGTCTCTATACCGTGAGCCATAAATGATACGATGCTCAAAATATTTTTAATGTTTCATATTATTAAATATACAGCAACAAATTTCAAACTAGCAATTCCACGAAGACACTTTGACTTATTAATGAATTTACGATTTCTATTATCTCGCATACTCTGACTTATAAACTTATTATCAGCAAGAAGATTGCAAAGTCAGAAGATTAAAGGTCAGGATAGACGTTAGAAACAAATAAATGAAGAGTGGAGAACAAAGTCCTCTCATATAAACAATTCCGAAAAGAATTAATCTTGGCAATTCACTTTTGAAGTAACCATTATGTCAACTCATAAACAGTTACATTAAGACGGCTTTATTTAATGTCACCACCTTAATGAATCATATACACAATATTACATGCATTCGAATAATCAATAGTTGCTGCGAAAATTTTAAATGCGGAATTTAAATCTCTTCATGACCATCTCAGCAGTCATCAACGTACATTTTTCAAATACCTTTTATATCTCACAAACTGCGATGAATAAATAATATTTGGAATTGAATGAAACAGCAAAATATCAAGAGATTTTCTCGTTAGATACAATTCTCTCTAGCTGCCGTATCATATCACGCAAGATACGCTTTACAAAAAAATAAAAAAATTATTAAGATAAACATTTCCTGTTTTTCAGAATTTATTTAATGACAAATAATTATGCATAATTGGCATCTGAATTCTATTTTTATTAGACTTTCGTAAAAGACTTTCTGTTTTCCTTGAGTGTTCCTCTACTTCGCGTCGAACTAGAGTTGATCTCAGAAAGAGAAGAGAAATCAACTCAAAATCAAATTTCTGGTAGTTTTGTTAATTAAATTTCAAAAAACACACAAGAGTGATCTTCTTCTTGAGTGTTGATTAAATTTCTTAACCATGTAATGTAAATTTTTCGAATTGCTCCAAGAATATGACACAGACAGGATGTAAACAATTAGAAAACCCAAAGAATAATTTCTTGAAATGGTCTAATAAGTAATGATTTTTCGATTGAAAAATGGAAGGAAAAATTCTGCGACCTGGATTCGAACTAGGAACCTCGACTATCATGCCCGACGCCTCTACCAATTGGGCTATCGCAGACACTTGGGCAGCCAAGTTGTCTCAAAGGTGTCCAGGTGTCTGCGATAGCTCGATTGGTAGAGGCGTCGGCCATGATAGTCGAGGTTTCTGGTTCGAATCCAGGTCGCAGAATTTTTCCTTCCATTTTTCAATCGAAAAATCATTACCTATGCTTGGAGAGCATCTCCAGTTTATAATCATTATAATTTACTTGGTCTAATATGATTCAAAATATCTGTAATTTTTCTTGAAAATATTGCATAAATGTAGACCAATCGTCACCTGAGAATTGGAGTATTCCAAGTCCAAAAAAGCACTTTTTGAGAAAATGAGGTTTGAAAGTTTGAGACTTTCTAGCACGAAAACTAATGAACATTTTCCTCAGAACCATTTTATTTCATATTCCTAAACTTTTCCTGAACATTATTTATTATGTAAAATGTTCAATTAAAATCTAAAACTCTAATTAGCAACATTAAGTAGTTGGACTTGGAACATTTAAATTTTCAACTATGCTAATTCTGTAAAAGTTTATTTGTACTAAGCCCACTAAACTTCAAGGAACATAAAAGAACTCAGGTAAGGTTTCCATGTTAGTTTAATAATGAAAGCAACAATTCACTTCAGCACTTCACTTCAGAAACAACAACATGGCAGCAACTTCACTTCAACAACAACACTTCACAAAAAAACTGACAACCAGTACAATAAAATGAAAACAAAACTCACTTTGTTCATTTTTGTTTTGGTTTAAAACCTTCTTAACAACAGTCTCCATGAAAGTTTTATCCACCTCTGGCATGTAAGGAAAGGTACTCGTAATGTCTTTTATGTTTGTAGTATTGAATGGTTGGTGAACAGTGATAGGTTTAGCTATTGGAATGCGTTGAATTTGCTGCTGCTGATATTTTTGGTCCATCAGTTTCCGTTTTGGTGTCCTCTTCTGTAATTCAGCACGTCCCCACTTTTCATCAGCAAAAAATGTTTTGTATAGAACAACATTCAGATCACTTTGTCGCAGTTTCAGAGTTTTCACCTTAGTGAATGGAATGTCTTTTAGTCCATTTGCTAATTTAGTGAGAGCCTGATAGTCTTTGAAATCATCACTTTTCATTTGAAGGATATTAAGCTTGTTTCTTCTATTCACATTCTTCAACACACAAAGTAGACCAAGAGGGCTATACACCTCGACTTTATTCAAATGACGCTCAATTTGGCTATGAATTGAATCAACTTCCTGGATGGAAGAGTGCCCCGGTTCACAGTACTTAACTTGTATCTCTTTGATGTTTGGATTACACACTAAAAATTCTCTGAGAGCCATTGTTCTGAAAGAATTCCTGTTTTGTGACACACAAGAATCTGCCCATAAGATAATGGTGGTGACATGGGGGAACGCTGTGTAGATTTTAGTAACCAGCTTTATGACAGCAGAGCTTATGTCATTTCCTGTTCTTCCAGCATTATATTCATGCCATACAGCACAGTATGATGACCGAACCAGAGAACAGTGTGCTGTTTCATTGTATGTATTTAGCTTTTTCTTGTAAAAAAAGGTTGAAACATTCGCCCTGGGTAAACCAATTACATTTTTTAAATCAAAGCAGAAAACAACAGTTTTTGAAATGGCACCTTCATTCTTTGAGTTCATCCTATCATTATCACGCTCCTGTTTTGTCTTCTCTTTTTCAAAAATGTGACGACTGTAAGCCAATTTTTCTTCTTCTGTTTGACTTGAATTTACTTTTTGAAGTTCACACTTGTTGCAACGATTCTTCTTAGGCTTTTGAAATTCAATGTTGAACTCCTTAATAAATATTTTTCTTCACTACTACCAGGTTGTTATCTTCACAGTGTGTGCAATACATCTCATACAATTTAGTGATATTTAGATTACCTTCAAAATATTCCTTGCTTGTAGATGACCTGCAATAGTGTGATTCAATCTTTGGAATGGATTTGATATGCTGGCGAACCACTTCACGAGAATCATGTGGGATTGTTTTCTTTGGAAACTTTCCTTTGCAATCCAGTCTCTGCATTATACATATGCTCGAAGAAATAGTTGGTTCTCCTCTGACTTATGTCTAGTGTTCCCAGAAAAAAGTTTTTACACACATTGTGAACACTACCATTAGCTTCCAAGAAAAACTTATAACTGGCATGTCTCTTGTTTCCTTTTCTATTTCTTTCTCTGGTACGATGTATTGCTTCTTTCTTCACAAATTTCATATAGAACATTCCTTTCTTTGTGTCACTTAATTTCCAGAAGTGATTGTGAATGTTTTCCCTCTCCACTTGACTTATTTTCGATCCACACTGAAACCTGCACTTAACGTCACAGTTAAGTGACGAGCTCGCATTTTCTTGCCTGTTTGAGATGTATATTCCTCTCCCTGTTCTCTCTTCTTATTTCGGACATTAGATTTCCAACTTTCTTCATTTCTTCTTCTTTTCCTTCCCGTTAATTTAGCACTAGATGATGGTTCATTCTGCAAATGTACACAACTTCATTCATACACAACTTCTTCAACTATATTTTCTGGAGAAACTTCTTTGCATTCACTTGCTATTTCACCTTCATCGCTTATGGTGGATTTACCACTTGTCCAGTATCTGATAACGATTCATCTGGCACAGATCTGCTCAGTTGCTCCTCTGGAGCACAATCATCAGGGGGAAGTGGCCTAATAATATTTGAAGGAGAATGACTGAAATGAAAAGAGAGAAAAAGATTTAGGGACTATTTCAATTTAGAGGCTTCCAAAAGTTTTACTTAACAGGATGTTTTAAAACTCTAACATCACAGAAGAATTAGGGTTTTACAATTATACCATTTGTAAAAACAAAATACTGAATTTCTTTTATGTATTCTTACATTAGCATGCTCTAATGTTTCTATCTTCACTTTTAAATCCCCCTTTATTTAAAATACAATTCATCACCCAAAAAAATCTCAGCGATCTTTTCATTAAAAGTTGGTTATTTCCAATGAAAATTTATTTGTTCTTAGTCACAACTTTGTTTACCGGAGGGGAAAGCAATGTGGATTGTTTCATATATATGCAACAATAATTAAGTTCACTATAACAAGCATGATTAGTGGTTATCACAGATTACTTACCAGTATGAGTGGTCACCTTCTTTCTTATTGTTACAGGCAAAAAGTTGCCTTCTTACAGATAAAGCTTCCCTCCTTCACGTAGGTCTGCCATTGCCTCAAAGGTGATCACATGGGCTGTTTCCTGGCATGTGATTTGTTGGTGGACTTAAAACATACAAATAATAAGAAATTCGCATATCAAAAGTTAGAACATTTAAATTCTCATTATATTGTGGATTATATAAAGAATTCATGTGTTCCAAGTACACAAGGTGATGAGCATACCCTAGTACAACCTAGTGATGGGTAAAACTCATTTTTTAAAAAATTGGACTTAGAACACTCAATTGTTAGGTGACGCAATGTTATATGCAAACCCGTACTTAAGATATTACAATAATAATTTTAAAAAAAAAAGATTAAATCAAGCGCTTTCTATTTCTATTATTCTGTAAATATGTCTCGAATTATCAAGAAATGAATGTGTTAGTTATTGTTTTCTATGATTAAAATGAAGATAAATACTGACATTGTCATTAAAAAAAGAACTCATTCGGAATGTACGCGTATGACTATTCCGTCTTTTTAGAATTGAATTTATCTTTAAATCCTGTTGTATTCGGAGATTTGTCTTTAAAAACTCATCAATACTTCTGTTGAACATAAAAGTAAAATAACGTTAAATATCAATTTAAGTAGTTATCATTAAGGGTTGCCAATATATAAATTTATTTGGCAATGACTATATAATCTTTCAAAATAATTTCACTTCAAATAGCAGGAAACAATCAACGGACGTTTTTAGAAAAGTATTATCTGCTAAAATTTTATGTTACAGTATTACTAGCTGAAGTATCCGGCGTGGCTCGGGAGAAACAAGGCGATCTAAAATTGACTCCGCAGTACTTAATAAACGGCCCCTGACCGTGATCGTGATCGAGAATGTAAGTCTCACTGGAAATTGGAGTCTCTTCAGGTTAAAAGGTATATCCGTCAGAATGAGTGGTATCCGTAGGATAAAAACTGTTTCACCCCTTCTCACTTCGCCCCATGCCGATATCCTGATATCCCCGGCGTTGCTCGGGCTCTTTTGTTTATGAAATTTTGCAATATATAAATGTGAATATAGAGTAAAAATTGAACATATGAAACAGGCTTAGAATTGATACCGTAAAAATGCTTATTAAAAGTCGAAGAGAATTCTTTTAAACTGCTTTAAATGGATAACCCTCTCAACAATTCTCTAATAACATTATAAGTACCTTAATGGAAGTCACTATATTACAAAATCCATGTAGAAAATAAATTCCTCCAATCCAAGCTTGAGTAGTTGCATCCCCTAGATATTTGTTTTTTAATGTCTCCTCAGATTTTAATAAAATAAAAAAATAAGAATGATTTTTATTTATTTCATTAATTTCATTTGGACTTTATTTATTTACAAGATTTTATCCGCGTGCAGTTTGCGCGGTAATTAGATTCAAATTCAATTCATATTGTAGCAAAGCTCGCACATTCAAATTGTTTCGTGTGACGAGCTCACATGTTCTCCTTTACTTCATAGAAATTTACTTCTTTATACATTTCTATAATATTGCAATTTCATTAATCCACAAATATTTTATAAATATTTTCCTTTTTCAAAACGTCCAAGTATTTTCCTTTATGCATCGTTCAGACGTGGGAATCTACCGTAATGCACTCGATCGTTTTCCACGGTCGCTTCGATGGGTGCGTCTGTCCTATGGTCACCAGATCTCGGAAAAAAAAGAAAATTCAAAGATATAAATTATGTACCTTAACAAATAACAACCACTTAACTTTTACAATTTATATGTCAACATACGAGGGTTGGGGCATAAGTCATGGCAACTTTTTTTTTCTCATAGCAAAGGGATGGTATCACAAAATGTCATATGTCTCGAGGAAACCGTTCATTCATAGTATATTTCCACAACACCAGATGGCTCTGTGATTTCCTTTTGTTAAATCAGTTCTTAGTCAACCGCCGTGCAGGATGGATGTAACCCGAGTTGAACAACGCTCGTATATCAATATACCCGGTCTCCGCTGACTTTGGTAAGAAATGGAGCACCCACTATACTCTCCGGACTTTTCTCCATGTGATTTTGACCTTATACAGACGGTAAGGAACCATTACGTGGTAGACAGCTTCGGACACGAATGGACATTGCAAATACGCGTATTGTGCAACAGGAGATGACCAGACTTTCACATGGTGAGAGAAATGGTGAAGCAGATGATATGGGCGCCTGTCACATCGTTGGCAGCGTACTGTGAACGTTCAGGGGACTACTTTGAGGCCCTTTAGAATGGATATGTGTGCTGTAATGATTCTGGAACATGAAAGTTGTAACGTTATATCAACTACCTTAATAAACATGAAGAGCAAAATATTTCCGTGTTGTTAAATGTCCATACCTTTCCTCCATTCCTTGTCCTTTCATCTATATATTTCACATTTTCCACTCACGGTCGAATTCTCACAAAAAAAATAGTTGCCATGACTTATGCCCCAACCCTCGTATAATCTCATTTTTTAGTTAAAGATATCGTTCTGATAGATTTATCCCAAAATCCGTTGAAGTGAATTAAGTCTTTTAACAGCTTTTTTTATATATCCATAAATCTACACCATAACCATGAATTCTGGTAAGTTATATTATTCTTTTGCATCTAAATTTATTCTCTTCAAATCAGTTTCTTAAAGAGTTAATGAATTTTTTTTTCTTTCTTTCTTTTAGCATCGGTCCAAGGAATATCTGTGAGGGACTTTATTATTCCTTTATTGCGCGACGCGGGGTCAGGTAAGTATAAGGGAGGGGGGTTTAAGACCAAGTCAGGATATCAATTAGTCATGTTAGTAAGGTTCCCGCCAGTAATAGTCAAGCTAATCTGTCTCACTTTGTTTAGCACATTCTCTGCCAGGAGAAGTCGTCGGAGCTCCCATCATCACCATGCCTATGATCTTTCACTTATTAACGGACCTCATCGGGTGAATTTCTCTTGGCGATGGACGTTCCAATTTCTCATCTTCCCGGGGCTAGACTATGGTTTCCTCGTCTTCCAATCTGCAACTACGAAAGGGAGTGGCAATGTAAATCATATATGAACTATTGGCCTTAAATCTACCTTCGTTACCGGATATTTGGTCGTCCAATCAATTCCATCCAAAAAAAAAATGAAAAGCCTGCGTTCATTAGTTGTGTGTCGTTCTGTTTCTTTGACTTAACCGGAGTTCCTTCATCCTTAGTGCATTTCGACTCACTAAAGAATCTGTACCGTACTTTCTCTAAACTTCGAACATCGTATTCACAATTAATCACGTATTCGTATTTACCTTATTTATAATCGTTCCTCTTGTTTTTCAGATGCCGTCTATTTGCAATATGGCTCGATGGTTTTCCTCGACGTACCCATTGAAGCGTTTCACTCGACTGATGGGCATCCTGATTTTTCGAAGGCTCCGTCTTAGTCAATCCACCGTCTTCTTCCTTCGATTGCCCGTCTGCCTGTTTTTTTTTGGGGGGGGGGTTCTCCTGCCAACCGTCTCTTTTCCCCAACAATGATCGTATCTCATTCTTCAGCGTCTCGACCTCCTCAGTTTCTCAAAATTACGCAGTTCTTGCCTTTGGCTAATGTCACGTGATTTGGATAATCGAAATCATCGTGATGATGGCACACGCCGTCCGCCACGTTGCCTCTACAATTCGAGTCATGAAGGAGTTGATTGGTTCAGGCGTCGTGATGAGTGGAAGAGAAGAAAGAGGAAACGGAAGAGAGAGAGAGTTCCGGAAAGAGGTCAAGATGGAGGTATCCAACTTTTTACTTTCGATTTCACGGGCGCGGCCATGTTTAAGTTTCGAATGCGTCCGCCATTACAACATGCCCCTGAGCGTAGCCATCGTTTATTTTTACACATACGGTGGCTACGTTCTGAGCTCTCGGGTCTTCCGATTCCTCTCATTCACTCTTAAATTTTAGCATTACTGCCAATAATGTCGCAACGTTAATTAAAGATACCTAAAAATCGTATATTGTGTACAACATTCCTGCTCTAATTTTAATATTTAGTGGCAAGTGATGAACATGAGTTACATGTTTATGTCGAATTGCGATTTGCATTCTTTAGTCTATTTTTAACGCAATTGTATATGCAGCATGATGGTAAAAAAAAATTAGACACCATTTGTAAAAATGTCTTTATTTGCTTACTTTAAGACCTGTTTGTAATTATATTTCAGATTATGAATATAAATTAATTCTTCAGAATGTGTGATGTGAAGTGCGCACCCGTTTCATATTTCGACATTTACAATTATTTTATTGAATCAAAAGCATTTGACCATGAACAAATGAAAGCATATAAGAACTTAGAAGTATATATGTATTTTATCCAGTGTATTATCACAAAAGGAACATATTAAATATCTTAAACCAAAGGTCATCTCTTCTCAGTGAAGTGAAAATATAAAGTTATATTGTATAAAAACTATTATAGGGTCATCTCTTCTCAGTGTCTTGTATTGTTACAATAAATATGAATGAGGCAGCTCAAAATTTAAACAATACTAAATTTATTCAATACTAGCAGAGGCACCCGGCGTTGCCCGAGATAATTACAGTTGTACGTTAAACAGAACAACCTCATGAAGTCAAATAATAAATTCTTAGTTAAGTTAATGTTTCCAGTATTTCTACAATTTCCGTCTATAGACGAAGCAGTTGTTCAGATGTTTCCGATGCCCGGATAACTTTTTGTCATCTCTGCCCAATACTCATTCATTTCTTCGCTGGCATTTCGATAGATATGAATTATTGTTATAATCCTTCGAAAGATTATTATAGGACATAACACCATATGGTTGTTGGTTTGAAGAGTTGAGTTCATGTATGTTTTGTTATCGGTTATGTCGTCAACTGTAGCTCGAACGAAGGGACTGCGTCCTCTGCCATCTTTCACTCTTTCTCAATAGTCTGCTAACTCTCCATTATCTCCAGTTAGTGATCATTATTAAATATTTCCAAGAAATTGTTAACTTCTAAGAAAAGCCCGAACAACAGGAAATCTACGTATTGTTACAAATTCAATTTTGTTTTATAATTCTCAGAGGTGGGATGGAGCTATCATTCTTAATGAACCTACTTATATTGCACACTTTGCCCGGGACTTTACTTACCCTCTTGTTGTTCTGTCTCAGATTAAAATGTTATCCATCTTCACCCCCAGGGAGCATCAGTGGATACTTTAGACCTATCTTTTAAAATTTCCCTTGCCCTTGACGTAGAAGCTCAAATACCCTCCTGCTCTGTGTTCAGATGTTTCCAATGCTCGGATAGCTTTTTATCTTTCGGTTGAAATTTCACTGATCAATACTCGCTCTTTCTCTGTTTTTGCCAAACACACAAATTTTCGCCAGTCGTCTGGATATTTTTAGGGAACTCAAGGGAGACCCGTGTGATTCCTTAGCCTCCTCGATTGCTGTCTTGTCATTGCATAATCATATTTATGCTCGCTGTTAATAATTCGTTACCCCCTCTCTAAAAGAGGTTAATATGGTTAATTATGTAGTACCTCACCAGTTAATGTGTTAACTATACAGTGCAACACCAGTTAATGTGTTAACTATACAGTTCAATACCAGTTAATGTGTTAACAAACTTTCAACCCACATTTCCCCCCTTAGGGGTTGAATTTCGAAAAACCCCTTCTTAGTGCTCACTTACAATTTGTAAAGAACCTCTGTACAAAATTTCAAGTTTCTAGGCCTTATGGTTTGGGCTGTGCGTTGATCACTCACTCAGTCAGTTTCTTCTTTTATATACAACCTGTGACAATAAAGTTCGGTGAATGATGTCATATTGCAAGTGGACGTAGCCTACGAGAAAATCGGCAAGTGGATTGCTGGCTACGGCAAGTGGATTGCTACGGCAAGATTTTCTCGTAGGCTACGGCAAGTGGATTGCTGGCTTACATGAAACAGCAGTTACTGTCCTTCAAAGTAATCCCCGTCGATAGTAATACACTTCTGGGAACGAACGCACAGTGAGACATCTGGCGGATTCAGATGACAACATCAGAATTGCAAAAGGTGGATAAAGTCATGTGGAACTGAGCTCCAGGAAAAAGAAGTTTCCAATACGAGTACCAAAGCTGGTACTATGTAACTAGGCCACTGACACTCAATGCAAAACGATTTTCATATCTCTCATATGCTATTTCTACTGTATATCTCTCATATATATACCTACTTATTCAGCCATATCTGATTGTATTGGTCCAGCACGGCGTTTTTACCTAATTACTAATTATCTTTTGCTTCTAGAGCAGCCAAACTTTTTTCCGAGACACTTTAGACCCTCGTCTTATTAACTACTTCTGTTTCAAGGTGTATTGTTTGATTTATAATTTTCAGTTAAGTACTACCTTGTTTCAATTAACAAGTGTGTATGTGAGTAGTGGCTAATGATTGTTAAAAGGCGACTGAACTCACATATATATGCTTATAAATACAGTTGTGCTCTATACATAGTTTAATTTAATTTTTTTCATGGATGAAGTATCGGCCTCGGTGGCTCAGCAGGTTGCGTGATCGCCTCTGATGCCCGAGTACGCGGGTTCGATCCCGGCCGAGGACGACGAGGATTTTTCAGGGGTAAATCCTGAGATCACGCACTTCCTTCGGAAGGGAAGTAAAGCCGTTGGTCCCGTGTAGTCGTTTGCCGGCTGCACGTTAAAGAACCCTTGCGAGGCAAAATTTGCGGCCCCTATAACGCCGTCCTGAAATGACCATAGCATTTGAAAAGGACGTTAATACCAAACAAACCAAACCAAACCTATCATGGATGAAGCATTTTCTAACCCAACTAATCCAGCAGGTTTTGGTGGTGTGAAAGGTTTAGCTAAACAAACAAATCATTCTGAAAATGAGCTGCGAGAATAACTAAGTGGTGTGAGAGCTTATAAACTACATAAACTGGTTTGACATTATTATCCTCGTAATCGTATGCGTGTATATGCTCAATTCGAGCAATTTCAAGTGGACCTGGTCGATCTGTCCAGCCTGTCAAAGCAGAACGACGGATATAACTTTCTACTTACCTGCATCGATGTTTTCTCTCACTGTGCATGGGCCATTCCCCTAAAAACGAACTCGGATCTCGAACTTCAGAAAACCTTTCAAAAATTTTTACTGTTCCTGTAAAAGTGAACAGCGATAAACGGGAGGAGTTTTTAAAAAACACGTTCAAGACTATTTTAAAGAATTCAGCATCGATTTCTTCATCACAGAATCAGATTTTAAAGCTGCTACGATCAAACGATTCAACCGTACGTTAAAAACGCGGATGTTTAAGTTTTTTATATTTACCAACAAACATAGGTACTTGTACATGTACGAACAAACAGGGCCCTGGGTATGGCTCCGGTTGACATTAACGAGCGAAATGCCCCAACTCTATGGCTGAAACAGCAGAGTTGTTATACATCAGCACCACAAACAAACCCAAGGTTGCAAATCAACGATTACATACGTATTTTGAAAATGAAAATCATATTTGATAAAGGATATCTTCCAAACTGGACTGAGGAGGTGTCTGAGGTTTCAAAAATCATTTATAGAAAGCCTGTTGTGTATAAAATTAAAGATTACGATGGCAGCGAGATCTCAGTTGTATTCTACGATCAAGTGTTACAAAAGGTGAAAAAGTCTTAAGTTTTTTACATTGAACGGATTATTCGCTGGCGCATGAGGCGAGATGTTCGTGAGGCTTTTGCGAAATGGCAAGGTTACCCAGACAGCATGAACAGCTGGATTCGAGAGGCAGATCTTTTAAACACTTGACAAGTCGCGTTTGACATCAGTTGGGTTCGTGAACCACCATCATGTTTGAAGACACTGAATTCTATGTTATGTTGCCATCAAACTCCCCTATGGGTGAGCAAATTCATTCCAATACAACACCTCATTTTATTACACGTTTACCATGATCACTACATTTCCAAGGGCGAAGGGAGGTTGCGTTAACGGAAACACATTTCCCAGCCCTTTTCAAGAATATTACGGATGTAAACAACACTTTTGAAATCGGTTTTAAGGATGATCTCATAGAGGAACAAGTCATTTTTAACATTGTTTCGCCGGTAAGAATTCCAACACTCATGTCTTTCATAATTGAAGTTGAATCGATCTTACAAGATGTTCTCTTTAACCATTACACTTCTTTAGACCAAAACATCACCATGGATCTGCCTCTGAATGCAGGGATTCCATTTAACACGCCTGAATTCTGTAATCTGTTCAATGTTTCACCAAATACATTCTACGAGGAGCATTTCTCTCTAATTCCGGATTACAACTTGCCGTTTAAGTGGGTGTGCGATTTTTCTGTTACGTTAAGGTATACCAAATCGGTTTCCCAGTACCAAAAGATTGTTGAATTTAAGAGTTCCAAATTGCAAAGCCGGGTAGCAGCTATTGATTTTCTAAAAGATCGTTTTAGAGTGGCAGGTATCGAGTTGGTTAATGATTCTGTGCTGTCTACAGGTTCCTCAATATGCTTCATTGAATTCCCAGTGGCTTTATATCTGACAGGTTTCTGAACAAGAAATTGAAAACGCCTATTACTATGCCCTTAAACGACATAGATGACGGTTCATCAGTTTTGTTATTTTCGAACCACCCGAGACTCCAGAACATCGTATCTTTAAAATTCCTGAAGGGTATTATGATAGTCGTAGAGATATTGTTGAAGCACTTGTTAATTTGATTCCACTGAATGAACAGGATTTTTACAAAATCAATCTCACCCCAACAAATGTTTTCATTCCAAATGCACAGAAGGCTGTTATATTAGTTTTAGCGAGGGTCTATGTTATACATTGGATTTACAAGCCAAACTTTCTGATTTGGAACTGGTTATTGAGGAGGGTTCAACCCCAATCGATCTTACACGAGGTATACATGGTAATTATCTGTATACAGACATCATTTGCACCACTTCTACAGATCATACCGGTTTCACATGCCAGGCGAGAAGTGATTATCAGGCTTTTCACTCACCCGACTACTTTCCTATATGTAAAAACATCATAGGCACGATTGAAATCGCTGTTCATTCAGACTACGGGAATATGCTCTCGTTTTTAACAGGCAAAACCGTAGTGAAATTACATTTTCATATGAAACAACTGTAGTGCGAGGTTGACTTCTTTTCTCTCATCAATTACTTCAAGATGCACACCCCTATCAATCCGAACCAAGACGTAATTTCACGTTACTATTTACGTCAGAGAGGGGATGGCTTACCAGGGTTTAGTGGGTCAGTCTTCCAAAGAGGCAACGGGATTGATTCAGTATTTTCAAATCTGTTTCGCTTTGCAACACCTTTACTCAAATCCATGGGTAAGATTCTTGGTCGCCATGCTCTAAAGGATGGTGTTTCCGTTTTTAATAATGTGATACATGGCCAAAATCTCAAACAGTTGCTGTTGTCACGAATGAAGGAGGCTGGCAGTAGTGCCCTACAGGAAATGGGTGCTAAAATTCTGAGTGGTAGATGAATTCTTTTGGGCATTAAAAGATGAAATTCAACATTACCTAGTCATTCGCATGTAAAAAGACCCAGAGGCAACAACTTGGAGTCCTTTCTGACGAGTAGATACAAAAGAAGAGGACAAGTGCAGCATTCAAAAAATTTGAAAAAAACCCAGAAGAAACAGAAGAAGAGGAAGAAGACAGCAAAAAGACACGCGAAATTATGTTGTAATCCAATTTTAAACATACGACCTTTATCATCAGTTTTTGCCTAATACGTACCTAATCATGGCATCAGTGATACACCAGACGAGCACCAAATGTCTCAACAGCGATCTGGACATTTTTTCTATTCCCCACATGAGCAGCCAACAGGAAAAACGCCACATCACAGGACACCAACCAATAGTCATCATCAGTCAAGACGGACCTATTGAATTCCACGTACCTGGTTTGGCAGATTTTTACACGGACCTCGGTCAAACTACATTGAGTTTAGAAGTCGTCATCAATAAAGGCGATGGGCAGCTGATAGCTGGTGATAAAACAGGTCCTGTGAACCTTTTCTTACGTTCGCTATTCTCACAAGTCGACTGCTTATATCCGTTAGTTAGTCATAGCAATAATTTATATCCATACAGAGCTTATTTTGAAACTCTTTTGAACTATGGTCAGGCCTCTAAACAAAGTCAGCTAACAACAGCTGGGTATTGTAAAGACACGAGCGGTAAAATGGATAATGCCGACGATACAAACAACGGGTTTAAGTCACAAAAAAAATTCGCACGAAATGGCGTTTACTACATAGAAGGGCCCTCTATTTAGACATCTTTCGTCAGTGTCGATTGTTACTAAACTCTATGCATTTTCATCTGAGACTTTACAGAAGTAAACCCTCCTTTGCTCTGATGTCTGATGTAGCTAATCCAAATTATCAGATTACAATCCGTAAAGCAACACTGAATTTTGAGAGAGTTAAACACAGCTATGCTATTAGCACAAGCAAAGACTCTGCAATCCACTAACGCGTTTTACCCTATCGGATGAGTTGAAATGAGGTAATCGAGTATTGCTACTGGAAGTATAAATCACGTCATACAGAACTTAATTACTGGCCAGATTCCTTCCCATTTGATTTTTGCATTTACAACGAGTGACGTCCAGATTGGTTCTATTACTTCGAACCGTTCAACTTTCAACATTTCTCTCTCAAAAAATGGAAGGAAAAATTCTGCCACCTGGGTTCGAACCAGGAACGTCGGCTGTCATGGCTGACGCCTCTACCAGTTGGGCTATCGCAGACACCCAGAGAGCCATACTGTCTCAAGGTGTCTTAAAGACAACCAAGTTGTCATGGTTGAAAGCCCAATGGGAGGCAGGCACCTGGCTCACAGATAGAGAATCTCTGCTATCAGAAATTAACTCACAGATAAATTAATAATAATTAATATTATAAAGCAGCGATAAGCCTCTTAAGCATCTGGTAAAGATTTTTCTCTTGAAAAATGGAAGGAAAAATTCTGCGACCTGGGTTTCAACATTTCAATCTATCTTCTCCCTGTCATTGGATACTCATGCAATTCCTTTACACCGTTGACACCGAATTTTTCCTCTGGGTCGTACCTGGGAGAGTTTGTTCATTCCATGAAGGCACTTGGGATTTGGAAAGAAGACAGATGTAGATATCAACCAGTTCGATTATGGTGCCGGTTACACATTTCTGGTCTTTGATCTTTTAGGAGACAGGAATTATTATACAGCTAGATACAGCCTAAGCATTGAAATTCTGTTCTCCGCATGTTCTCCACTACAGAAATCAGGAATATACGAAGCCAGATGTTCCCAATGCCCCATGATGTACAAAGGACAAACTTTCCGTAATATTGAAACAAGATTCGAAGAACACATGAGACACACAAGATATGGTAGAGGGAATCAGTCATCCATGGCCAAACACTCTCTAGATACCGGGCATGAATTCTTATTAAACAATGTAATACTTATTGAGTCAATAAACAAAAAAAACCTTCTGGACGCCTTCGAAAGCTTAGCCATTCAAAAAACAGATAAAAAATTATTACTCAACTTAGATAGGGGCCCTATTAACGAATCACCATTGATCAAATGGGCGACGCACTTACCCAATCAATAAATTTCAGTTGAATCTTTTTGTGTTGATTGGCTTCTGTCCGTTATAAATAATCTTCTTGTTCTATTCCAAGCCAGAGACACGGACTACTCAGACCGAGACACGGACTACTCACCAGAGAGGACTACTCAGCATCATCCTACTCATAGATGGTATCCTACTCTTAGGTGGTATAGATTGGAGATGGAACGTTAATTGAAGGCGCATTCTCTTAAGGTCAGCGGTTTTTTATATCCTATTCTTTAAGGCTGTTTTTTCTACAGATCTTATTATGGAAAAGCCCTTTTCAGGGCTAGCAGTCTGACTATTCTTTACTTATTATTTTAAATTTTATCATAATGCCAGATTCAGGCAAAGCGTTAAGTGGCATTGCAAGCCAAAAAACAAGTGATGGTAAATATACGTATAAAGATGCCTGTAAAGATTACAGATTCGAAGCTTTTGATGCTATAATTAAGGATAAGCTAGAGGTTATGCGCCAAGAAATGTGCACTAAATATGATAATTTACAAGGAAAAGTCGAGTCACTAAAAGGGAACATAACTGAAATCCACGATAAAATTGCTAATATGAATGCTGAAATATCTGCAGCACGTAATGAAGCCAACAAGAACTTTAATAAGTTGGAGCAGTTCCTCAAAGATCAATTCTCTGCTCTGTCAATGAAAGGTAATCAGCCTACTGGTGTAACCTCTGACTATCTAAGAGACTCTTGTGAAACAGAGAGTGTGAATCCTCAGCCTATGGAAATTATCCCCTCCGGCTTAGGGAGTAATGATAACGATGGCAAAGACCCGATTAGTACAAATCGCAAACGGCTATACAATGAAACGGATAAATGGATACCTGCAAAATCTAAAAAGGCTAAAAAAGGGTTGAAAATTGACAACATTAAGGATGTTGTTGATATAAATGATACAATCGCTGTTGCTTTTCGAGAAAGCAAGTCCGAACAGCGAAAAAATGTTGAAAAGCCAAATACCAAGAGCAGCTCCTATATTCCGCCAATCATAATACGTACTCACGGTCAGCCAATCAAGCAAATCCTGGGCGAGATTCAAAAGCGTGTGGCGATTAACCAAATTACTGTACACACAGGCAGAGCAGAGACGATGAAAATAAGGTGTCATGATGAGGAAACGCATAGTAAATTGGTGTCTGGCATTAAGGCTGATAACGTGCTAAAGATTCAGCATCATCAACTTAAATCGGAAAAAGTCCTCAAATACGTTATACGAAATGTAGACGTGACCTATGACCTTAACGATTTTAAGGAAGACCTGAAAAAGGCTAACTACTTTCCTGAGAAAGTGATTAGGCTTAAAAAAGCCAAAGGATCAATAGATATGCCCATGATCCTGGTTCTGTTATCAAACACTGAACACAATAAGACACTTAAAAGTGTGACCCGCATAGGGCCCTTAGCTGTCAGTGTTGAAATGTTTCGAGGTAATAAGAAACCTTTACAATGTTATAATTGTTTGCGATTTGGCCATGTATCTATGGGTTGTACGGAATCCCCCCGTTGTAACAAATGCGCTAAAGATCATCAGTCAAAAGACTGCCCAAATGTAAAAGGACAAGATCCCCCAAAATGTATTCGATGTAATGGACAACACACCTCCAGTTACACAAAATGTCCTAAATATCCGCAAGTCAGGAGAGTGCAAAGTGCTAAAGTGTCCCCGGAGATTTCCTATGCCTCAATGGTCTCCAAACAAGATAAGAGCATTAACGTGAATGATTTTCAAGTAATGTATAAACAAATTGGCAATGTATGCAATTTGTTAAACGAACTGGGCAAGAAAATGCCACTGATGAGTGGGATACTTAAGAATAAACACTGACAGTATGGCTGATCGATGCTATTCTATTACAAATCGAGGTAAACTTCGTTGCGTAATATGGAACGCCAGGGAGGTCCCCCGGAGGCGTGTTGAGTTGTACAACTTCCTAACCCAATGGGATATAGACATAGCATTTCTATGTGAGACACACTTAAGGCCAGACCGCGACTTCAGGCTACGTAGTTACTGTGTCTATCGTAAAGACAGAATTCTTCCCACTACAGTAAAGTCCCCGTCAGGTGGGTCAGCAATTATTATTAAGAAAGGCATTCATCATCGGGAGGAACCAACCCGAGACTATATGGGAATGGAAGCTGCCTCTGCTATCATTACTGATGCCACACTGGGAGAAGTGAAACTAGTGGCTCTATATAATGCGCCCAAGCATAAATTCGATGCCAATGAGCTTGACGAGCTGTTTTCCGGGAATATTCCCGTTATTATGGCGGGAGACCTGAACGCTAAACACTCGCACTGGAATTCAAGATGCCATAACCAAAACGGTGTCCTTTTGTATGGCTACGTGCAAAGGCAATCTGATATTATTGCAGTAGGCCCTGTGGATGATACATATTATTGTGATCATTCTCCTTCAAGCGATGTACTTGATATTGTGTTGTTGAAGGGCTTCTACAAATCATTCAATATCTATACTGTCAATGATCTATCCTCAGACCATAAACCAGTTGCACTAAATTTTGACAACGTAAACATTGACCTCAAAGAAGAACTGAGGCTCAAACAAGACTGGAAGTTTTTTAGAGAAATTCTCAAAAATGATGACGACCCACTAAATAACGTACATAGTACGAGCGACATAGATACCAATGTGAAAAGGCTTACTAAAAGTATAAATGCAGCTATTGACTCTAGTGCTTCACCCTTAGAGTCGAAGCGAGCTGATCACCTTGATCTCACCCCAAAAATCAAACAATTAATTGAGCAAAGGAATAAGGTTAGAAGGCAGTGGTACCGAACTCGTGATTCATGGCTTAAGACCAAATATAATAGGCTCACAAGAAGAGTTCACGAGGAGGTAAAAGCACTTCGTAATGACAGGTAGAATGATAAAGTTAAGAGTCTGTCGACCCACGATAACTCTATTTGGTGCATGGTTCGAGCCTTGCAAAACAAGAAAGCCATTAATATCCCACCTCTGTTAGCCCAAAATGGCAAATTCATCACGAATGATGATGATAAAGCGCAGCTTATTGCAAATTCACTTTCAGAACAGTTTGTCACGCCTACTGATGGTCGGCAAATAGGACTTGATATGTCTGAGAAAGTAAAATCCTGCATAACTGGCTTCTATAATATTCACGGCAATGAATTCCCAAAACATAGCATTGATGTAAATGAAGTCCAAAGCATCATTAAAAATTTAAAAACGAGAAAAGCTCCAGGTAAAGACTCTATTAAGAACAGTGCTTTGAAAAATTTACCTCCAAATACAATTCAAGATATTGCAAAAGTGATTAACGACTGCTGGAAGAACACTTACTTCCCGGATGCTTGGAAGCAATCAGTTGTCTTAAGCATTCCTAAACCAGGACAAAATCCTGCAAATCCTGTTAGCTACAGGCCCATCAGCTTGTTACAATCAATCTCCAAAATCCTGGAAAAAACAATTCTCAAGAGATTCATTGAGTACTGTGATGCCAACGATCTCATCCGCGATGAACAATTTGGCTTTCGCTCAAACCATTCCTGCCAACTCCAAACATGGAGGCTCGCAGCGGATATCAATGAGCCCCTTAATCTCTCTATGTATTGTGGGGTCGTTTTCCTCGATGTACACAAAGCCTTCGACCAAGTCTGGCACGATGGTCTTATTTTTAAAATGATTATGGATGGATTTCCTCAAGACATAATTACTCTGATACACTCGTTTCTCTCCAACCGGTTCTTTCAGGCCAGAGTTGGAGATAGTCTATCTCCTATGTATGAAGTAAAAGCTGGTGTCCCACAGGGTTCAGTTCTGGGGCCAGTATTATTCAATTACTTTATGCGAGACTTTCCAAGTCCTTCCAAATGTAAGCTCTTTTTTTACGCAGATGACGCTGCTATACTAACCTGTGCTCGTCAACCAGCCGTAGTAGTCTCGCGGCTACAGAAGGCTCTAAAGGAGTGCGAAAGCTGGTTTAGCAAGTGGAGGCTAAAATTGAATGTAGACAAATGCAAGGCGATGTTTGTCTCCAAGAAGAGAAAGAGATCATTAGATTCTCTAACACTATATGGCAAAAAACTGGACTGGGTTGAAACTTATAAATATCTTGGTGTTGTTATTGACTCTAAACTTACCTGGACTCCCCACGCAACTTATGCGTTGAATAAGGCCAGGAGAGCCAAGTTTAGCTTGATTGCTCTGCTGGGCCGGAATAGTGCTCTAAACATTGATAATAAACTCCTACTCTATAAGGTCATTGTTCGGACCATCTTGACGTATGGTATGCCCGTCTGGGCCACAATATGTAAGACTAGATGGAAAGAACTGCAAACGTTCCAAAACGTTACCCTTAGGACTATTGCGCAAAAAGATCGGAGAATTGTTCGCAATTCCTCCATTTATAATGACTTCAACATGACTAATATTGGCAAATACGTTCAAGGGCTCATGGAATCCATGCTGCCCAATATAGAAAATCATAGCAACGAGCTAGTCTCGGGCATTTTAAATCATCCTGTGCATAGAAAGAGATATCGTGATTCAAGGCATATACTTGATATTAATTTTGAAGACATTGATAATGTCTTATTTCCAGATTACTGGACTTCATAGGTCGTGTTTTATCTAATACTAGTGGTCTACTTCTAGTCTTGACAGTCGTCAATCAAAATCACCTCCAACCAAGAGGGGGTATTTTCTCCTTCATATTATGGATGACCTTTATGGGTTCATCACGCTTCTTAACTACTTCAGTGTAATTCCCTTGGCATTTAATTAGGAAGGGTGAGATTATGGAAGCTTAGCTTCAAGTGCCACTCGAATAACGTTTCACTACACTGCTCGATTGTCGATTCCAAGTCAGTTCTCTCAAGTTCTCTCGAGGTGCTCCTTGGCTGCTGAATGATGAAAGCAAAGCTTTCGAAAAGCGCTTACAGACTCAGGTTGTATTTTTTCATTTTATTTTCGGTCTTTTTCTTTTTATGTTTGTTCAATTCCTGTTTCGTTGTGGAAAAAGAGTTTTATTTTATTCTTAAGTTAATCAACAATTTAATGTTAAAAAAATTCAGTTTGTAATACTGTGATAAAATTTATTTTAATGTCTGTAAAATTTGAATAAAAATGTAATTAAAAACGTGAAATCCAGTGGTTGTGTGATTTATTTATTTATTTATTTATTTATTTATTTATTTATTAGACATTAAAAGAAACCACAAACAAACACAAATTCAATCTGAATTCGACAAATTTATTTGAACAAATGAATAAACAGAAATTGAATAAAACAAATAATAATTAGAATAATTAAACAGAGTAATTTAAAGGTTTACTTAACAATGGCAAGTCTTGTACTTCCTGTTTAGACAATAATCCCATTGAGATTAGGAGAAAGCTGAATGTACGGATTCTGCCTGTGGATGTAATGAAATTTTTTAATTAATTTTGTTAACTGGAAATGGTCTTGCAAAGCATTAGTTCCATTTGGACTTTCGACAGGTATTAAATTCAGAGTTGCTAGTATGTTCGTCTTTAATGATTTCACATTTCATGAGTAAGTCGTTTAAAAAACAGTTCGTTTGTATAAGTGTGGTTCAAGATGTCATCCATAGAATAACCCCTGGCCACTAATTTCAGTAAATGTAGGCAGTGATGACCGCAAGTGTCGGACATCTGATGTTGCAATATTCTCGTGTTGTACATCCATTTTTCCGCGTGCGTAAACATGAACGGTTGGAATTGTGGTTGAGGAAACATTCCGAAAGAATTAAAGATGTATGCTTATTTGTTGGGGGGTATAAAGAAACCCACCTAGTGTTTGCCTGGTTTACTGGAATCGTCCCTATTAGCTACGAGCAAAGATGGGTGATCAGGTTTGAGTTGTAGCACCAAATCGGCCGGGAAAACACCTCTTGTCATAGGACACGTGAATGGGTCTCTCTCAAGTGCGCTCCATAGCTCTTGTGTATCCATCGAATTTAATTCGTGAAATCGAAGCTCATGGTTCTGTCTTTATTGATTTCCAGGAGATTCTGGTACTGATAATCAGCAATCAGGTTCATCAAGTTAGCTAAAGGTTCGGAGAACAGAATTTCGACACTTAGCATACTAGTACGTATAAGGTTATAATAATTCCTGTCTCCCAAAAGATCAAAGGCCAGAAATGTGTAAGCGGCACAGTAATCGAACTGGTTAATGTCTGCATATGTCTTCTTTCCAAATCCCAAGTGCCTTCATGGAATGAACAAACCCTCACAGGTACGACCTAGAGCAAAATTTCGGTGTCAATGGGTGTAGAGGTATTGCATGAGTATCCAATGACAGGGAGAAGAAAGTTATATAGAAATGTTGAAAGTTGAACGGGTTCGAAGTAAAAGAACCATTCTGAGCTTCACTCGTTGTAAATGCAAAAATCAAACAGGAAGGAATCTGGCCAGTAATTAAGTTCTGTATGACATGATTTCTAGTTCCAGTAGCAATACTCGATGACCTGATTTCAACTCGTCTGATGGGGTAAAACGTGTTAGTGGATTGAAGAGTCTTTGCATGTGCTAATAGCGTAGCTATGTTAACTTTAACTCTCTGAACATTCAGCGTTGCTTTCCATATTGTAATCTGATAATTTGGATTAGCTACATCAGATATCAGAGCAAAGGAGGGTTTACTTTTGTAAAGTCTCAGACAAAAATCCATAGAGTTAAGCAGCAATCGATATTGACGAAAGATGTCTAAATGGAGGGGCCCTTCCATGTAGTAAACGCCATTTCGTGCGAATTTTTTACGTGACTTAAACCCGTTGTTTGTATCGTCGGCATTATCCATTTTACCGCTCGTGTCTTTACAATACCCAGCTGTTGTGAGCTAACTTTGTTTAGATGCCTGACCATAGTTCTAAAGAGTTTCAAAATAAGATCTGTATGGATATAAGTTATTTTTATAACTAACTAACGTATCACCCAGATAGCAGTCAAATAGGACCTGTGAGAATAGCGAATGTAAGAAAAGGTTCACAGGACCTGTTTTATCACCAGCTGGCAGCTATCTATCGTCTTTATTAAAAACCTAACCTAACCTAACCTAACACCACCCTTTAGAGTATGGCGAGCAAGAATCTTACCCATGGATTTGAGTAACGGTGTTGCAAAGCGAAACATATTTGAAAATACTGAACCAATCCTGTTGCCTCTCTGGAACACTGGCCCTCTAAACACTGGTAAGCCATTCCCTCTCTGACTTAAACAGTAACGTGAAATTACTTCTTGGTTCGGATGATAGGGGATATGCATCTTGAAGTAATTGAAGGTATAGAAAAGAAATCAACCTCACACAACAGTTGTTTCTTACGAAAATGTAATTTCACTACAGTTTTGCCTGTTAAAAACGAGAGCAAATCCTCATGGTCTGAATGAACAGCGATTTCAATCGTGTCTATGACGTTTTTACTTGTGGTTAAGTAGTCATGTGAGTGAAAAGCCTGGTAAATTTGGAACTATTAAATAAGTATAATTTACGTTAGAAAAAAGTGTAACTTACTTTAGATTCCTGTTTTGGTTCAATTTTTCTTGAACTGGTAAAATTCGAAGGAGCAAGACGAACAATGTTTGAGAATGGCTTATTCAATGTCGGGTTTTTGAGGGAGACTGTTCTCGCACTGAGAGTTGAAGAGACTATCCCTACAAGTCTCTAGATAACTTGTCCCATCCATAGTCATATTAAAGAATAGTATTAGTTCTAATAATTTTCTATTAATCTTCTTACTAACGGCGAAATCGTCCAATATTGCTATCCGCCATGTTTACGTAACTTGATTTCGTATCTCTACCGGAAATGATTCCCATTTCCTATGATTTCGCTCGTAAAGCTGTATGGCGCTGTTAGATGAGTCGGGGGTTCGTAAACACTTGGAGATGGATGGTACAACTTATCTACGAAGTACTATATTCTTATAATCGAGTCAGAGAGCTTTAACCTAATAAAATGAATCCTACGATCTGGAAATTGCTGTGAGTGATGAATCGAAGAAGCCTCGACCACGAACTAGCCGGACGGAAGCCATGATTGCTCGTGTGGAACAACTTGTTATGGAAGATCGTCGCTTAGGTAGGCCCGACCAGTCAGTTGACTTTAATGGGCTATTTTCAGTTTTCAGAGTGCCCATCTTTCAAAGAAGCCGGGCCCAATGGTTTGTTATTCCGGAATAGCCTTCTTTCAACCTTCAGGAACCCCCTTTTCCCCCGAAGTCGCGTCTCTGCGCTCGGCAAACACGCGGGCAAACACGAGGGTAAACACCCCCTTTTCCCCCGAGCTTGGTTACAATAGAGGCTTAGATCTGCATGGCGTGTGTCCCTACCCAGCATGGCATTACTGAGGCACTCAGGTAATGCTCACTCATTACTACTTCAAGTAGTGCTCCGTAAGGGATTGATCTTCTTAAATCTGAAACAGCGCAGTGGATTGTTGTTTCTCACTGATGAAGGAGACAGAGAATTCCGAAATGTACATATGAGCTTTTATTTTATAAAATTTATTTATGTGGAATAGTGGTTTCTTTCCTTCATTTCTTATTAATGTAGTTTCCATAGTTTTGGCTGTTTACATATTTTATTTTATTTCAGCGCAGTGGATTAGGCAGAAATGGTCTCTACCCCGTGTACTCATCTGTTAGCTATTTCCTTCGAATGTTACGATAAAAGAATAGTTTGGTTTCATCTCCCCATTTTTCGACGGATTCGTTCAGTATCTCTAACATCTTGTTCCCTTAGTTCTTTTAGGAAGGTCTCGTCTTCTAAGCCGTATAGGTCTCGGCAAGTAAACATCCCTTAATAAAATTAAGGGTAGGATGAGGGAAAACTTAAGTTTACCAACCTCTCAAACTCTTCACTCGCAGAAGCGACTCTATTAATAGGTTGTCATTGGGCAATCGTCGCATCGATTTTGCCTCTACCGTCTTTTGCGCGTCCAATGACCGCCTCTATTACTCTATCCAACGCGAACAGAGAGAAATGATTAAGGGATTTCCCATCCACTCTCTCCAACACAACATACCTCGGGTCCTTGCACTCCCAACAATCTTTTCATCACCTATCCAGCTTAACCCTGAGGCATACAAGCCTCTTCACAACGGAACCTAATGAAAATTATCCATCTCCTATTCATTGGCAACCTTATTGCCTGCTCTACACAGTGCATTAAAATTTCATTATAAATTTTTATGGTAGACGTCTAATATAAAATAAACGATAATCAGTGGCAGGTATCACGGTATAGATAACGAGGGAAGAAAATGAACCAACAATAGCGATAAGGTTTACTAAGTTTATTAAGCCCTCATAAACTTAGCACAACTTATCACAATATTTGATTCATTTTATTTTCTTTTAATGTAAAATGTCCATTCCATGTGAAGATTTGTAGAGTTGGTTGATTTGTAGCTTATTTGGTAGCACATTAAGGAGTCAAACATTTCATAAAAATACTTTTTGACTATATTCTGTGTGAATGCGAATATTTTTGAAACTGAGATGCTGATAATGCGATAATTGAACGTTCGTTTCCAAGAATTATTAATAATGAGCATATCAAATGCAAAGGTTATTTTGCGTCCAAAACCAAACTTATACAAGGTTTAGGAAAAAGTATAAAAACATCAGACTTAGATAGGAAAGGAAAGCAGACAAAAAAGGACACCTTAACATCTGTGGGTACTTACATAAGTAAAAGTCCAGTAAAAACAAGCCGCAAATCCACAGGAATATTTAATCTTCATGAATGTACATTTCGGCAGCAAATAAACAATAACAGGAAGCCAATGAAATTATGGCAACAATGACAGGACACCAATAAAATTACAGAGCCAATAAAATCTAAAAGAAAAATAAAAGAAATGAAAATAGACGAGGAAAAATAATAATAATAATAATAATAATAATAATAATAATAATAATAATAATAA
>JAHWFO010012523.1:3549306-3620289 GCA_023313115.1 Rhysida immarginata
AATAATAATAATAATAATAATAATAATAATAATAATAATAATAATAAAATTACAAAATTAGCTGGCTCGGTGGCGCGAGCGTTGAGGCGCAGGTCTTGCCGCTTTCGAAACCAGTCTCGCCTTTATGTGGTATAGGAAAAGAAAAGATTAGCGTATTAATAAAATCGTGACATATTTAAAATTTTTTAATTCAAACACTAAATGCGTTAATAAAATAAAAGAATAAAAAGACTCAAGAAAGATAAAAGGCTCCTCCTTGTCTTATTGTGTGCAAGAATATATACATGTATTATTCAAAATCATCTTTAAAAGTTTTTAACGGTGCTAGATTTTAACAAGTTATGACAAGATTTTCGGGAAAGCAGCTTCTTTTTATAATGGGTAATTCAAATCGTGTGTAAAACAATTTAAGGGGGTATTATAGAGGTCAAGGTAAACACAAAAAGTCCCGTGAACATGGGTCCGAATTTGAACGCTAACTGAGATATGAACAAAAATAAAAATGCCGCCACCAAGATCAACAAGTTAATAACTCAGGTTCTGTAAAGCCTAGATTAATGAAATTTGGAGGAATAACAGGGTACATAAGATTGTGTATACCGTTAAAATTTGATCGAATTCCAACGAGAATTCCGAGTTACGCAGTCAAAATTGTAACAAGTGCTGGTTAGTACTCACAAGTGAACACGTGTTATGATTTTGAATGAGTAACTCGGAAACTTCTCGTTGGAATTTGATATTCTGCCTCCAATTTCTCCCCGAACTTCTGCCAAATCTGGCTTTAGCTGTTGATACTGCCTCAGCTGCTGCTGTTCGCGCCCCAGTGTACAGCATTCGCCCCAGTTACAGCATTGTAATGCTGTGGTGCCTTCACAGCTTCTTAGACTTCACCGTTCCACCATGCAGTCCTTTTCCTCACCGTCCTGCGCCACACATAGCCGCTTACGACCACAGCATACTGCAGCCAAAGTTATTACAGCACTTTTCTTGCTTGTGATCGTAAATAGTTTCCTGCATCGCGCCCTTATCTAGCAAGTCCAGGTAATTAGTGCTGCTCACTGTTTGCTCAACGAAGAAGAACAGGTCTTATCACCTCAGTTCGCGATAGTGTGCACTACATATTCAATTTCTCTGTCCCGCTTATATTCGTGTAATATGTGGATTTTCCAATCCCCATATCTTGCAATTGTGTCTGTTAACTTTTCCAGACATGCAGAATGTTGCTTCATCCCTAAAAACAATATTGGAATGGAAAGCATTTTCATTGTCGATTCTGTCAAGCACTGCTACGGCAAACACAAAATATAGTTTCGTATCGTGCTTTTCCAGTTCAAGCAAAATGTGAATTTTTAGGGGTAAAGCTTCAGACGAGTAGGCATTTCATTAATCATCTGCGTAAAAGTCCGTTTTGTGATGTAAAGCCAAATGTAGTTGACCGATTTCTTTTCCTTGTCAGAATCAAACCTTTGCCTGGACCTGAACCTCTTCATAGGACCAAATACATGAAATTGCAATTCTCTCATGAGAAAACCTTATGGGTAGTGCTCCTTGAAATGTTCAGTTCCAAACTTGTACGGCCTGGTGACTGGCCCTGTGGCCGAGTGGGCTGGGGCGTAGTCTTTCCAGTTCTCGAATCCGTTGGTCGCGGGTTCAAATCTCGCCGTGGGCGTGGATGTTTGTGTTTGTCCCCGGAAAGTGTAAAAATAAAATAATCATGTTGAATTCTCGGGTTGTACAGATATTAGCCATGTGAATAGGCGCAAAATGACCTAGCTGTCGATGTGCTCATAAAATCTAACGAAATACATAAACACATGATGCATTGATTTCTCTGGGCTGCAGGTGAACAGTTCTATAATTTTTGCAACACTTTCATTCGACGTTGATGGCCTACCCGCGCCCTTCTGGTGCAACTTATTTCTGTTGCTTGAACTTGTTTTAAACAGCGATTTAATGATCTCTTATCAGGCGGGTCTTCACAGTAACGTCGTTGAATTTTAATCGGAGATTTTAATGCTTTTCACTCAGGAATCGCCATTTTGATTCTAGTGCAAGACCGCATTGCATGCTAGAATCAGTCGTGTCATGAAAGCAGCTAAACACTTTGAGTCTCTTTTTATTGTTGGAAACCACGTCGACATAGCATTTATATTCGTTCCTTGCCTACACATCCATCGAATCTCCGGGAATTACGTGAAGTTCGCATCTCTGCATGGGCCAACATTTCTGTTGAACTTTTTCAGCATCTCGTTGAATCCATGCCCAAACGAATACAGGGAATTTTGAAGGCTAATGGAGGTTTAACACGCTACTAGACAGGCGTAAATAATAAAGTAGCAGCTCAGTGTACGATGCAATATAATTCACTTTATAATAATCAGACAAGACAGCAGATCATGGCAAGAACGATCACCATTCTTAGAAAATAATACAAAAGCTTATACAAACGAAAATCTCCACGATCATGATGCAACACCTAAGCACCTTGAAATGCATTCAATTACAAATGTTTTATCAATATTCGCTGAATTTTCTCGTGAAATTAGATAAAGTGAAATTGAATTCATAAATAGCGCCGATAGAGCTGCATTAGAACGATAATGACATGCTAATCTAAAAATTCTCCCTTTTTTCAGCCTTTGCAATCTGGATCGTCAACTGACTGATAACCTAAAACTTTAAAATAGCCGTATCTCATCTACGAAATGAAGCACGAGATTGGCAACAATCCACAGGCGTAAACCGCCAGAAAGAACGGCAGCAGTACCTCTTCAAAATTATGTCGTTACGAGTAAATGCAATCAGGTGAATTGTAACAGAGTAACAAACGAAAAAAAAATGAAAGAAATAAGAAAGGGTCCTTCTAAGAAAAAAATTAACTTTAGACATTCAATAAGAAAGATAAACACACATTAACTATGTCAGTCTGAGAATTAACAACTTAGTCGTAAAACGTTTGTTACTGCACACATGTGTCCTTTAATAATTTTTCGAAAAAAAAAACCGTCTGACAGTATTATGATGAACATGTTAAGCTTAAAGCAAGATGACGTCAGTCAGAAATTCATTAAAGATAGAAATAATTAAACTCGAAAAATATGATCAAAAGACAGTCAATAGACTACAATGGGATCAAAAGGTCTACGCATATTTATCGATATAAAGGAATGAAATTCGGTATGCCAGTTCCTCTAAGCAAGATCAACATTACTTTAAAGCTTGGGCCAAAATTGTCCCAATAGGGTCGGAGTTATGGGGGTGGCAATCACTTGGTCTTTAGAACTATGGCAACATATGGAATGTCATATATCATTCGTTCGAAAATGATGAGAAAGGAAAGAAGATAGGGTTCTTTTATATTTTCTAAATACAAGGTTCAAGAAACTCAATTTTTGATTGAAAAAGTGGGGGGTATAAAAGTGCAGATGAAGGAATAAAAAAAATAGATGAACTCAGGGCTTCCGCTACTTTCCTATACCTTCCTCGGGAGACTTAATTTCTTGTCTATTTTTGAATTTATCATGGTTACAAAAGCACATATAATACAATTTAAATAGCTGGCGTTCTGCTTGTTTATAGAGAAAGAAGGACACCTAGTGATGAAATTTCGAAATCGCTAACGCTCGGTAAATGAATGCTTCTTTGCTCGTTTCAACACCATGAGGCATTGAGCACATCTTTTTAACTCGTTCGAGCTATTTCAAGTGCGGAAGCATATTTAGCTCTTCAAACTAGTTAATCTAAAACTGTTTTCAAATAACATCTAAACTAGTTTACTTCAAGCTAGTTCAGGTAGTGCGGATGAAGTATTACGGATCGGTACGATGTGATGAGCAGCTACGATGTTGGCTTTTGCTGTTCTCTCGCTCCAATGATGACGCCTTCCCGTTCTTCCTGCTACCATAGGGACGGGTCTTTTTACAAGGGCTTTTAGCCCTCGTATTTCCTTCCAGCTGATTAGATAGTGCAGGGCATTTCACTTTGCCAACTGCTGAAACCGATGAAGACACTGCAACCTTAGGAAGTGGGCAGATGACATTTAGTGGCTTCGAGGAATGCAATGATAAAGGTGGAAATTCTTTCGTTGAAATCGCCGTCTCGAAACAAAGAAAGGCATCCACATTGTCCTCTGCAGGGCTTATGTTCTCGACCATCATGATGTCACTTGATGGCTGTGGAGAGAGAATGACAGCCTCTGACTCTAGAAGTGGAGGTGGAGATGGGGTCATTCTCTCTCCACAGGAAGAACGAGAAGGCGTCATCATTGGAGCGAGAGAACATCAAAAGCCAACACCGTAGCTGCTCTTCACATCGTACCGATCCGTAAGACTACCGAGCCTCTTTCAACAGCCATGAGGCTCTGGCCTCCGTCGGATCCAGGTCAACCGCCGCCATCTTTAAATCCTCAGAATAAAGGTCCTCTCATTGAAAGTTCCATCCCTTGGTTCCAATTTTAAGTCATCGGTTTTGTCAACGTTTATTGTTTTATATGTGCCGGACATCATCATGCTTAAGGAGATTAAATTGGTTCAACCTCAACAGGGTTATAACTGCACGGCCTTCATTGTCGTTACGCCGGCCAGGTTCTTGTCGTGGTTTTGGAAGTGTAGGCAGAATCATCTCTCGCCGATCTGATGTTGGAAATGGAAGTGTTACAACGGCGAAGTCAGGGATAGCAGTTGCTGAGGTGGTGATGTAGCTGCTGCTGGCGAGTCGAAAACCCTCTCTGGGCATCAGCGAAACCTGCCTACAATACGAGAGCTGGTCTCGCATTTCTTCAAGAGAGGGCATTTTCTTTTGACATGGAAGGTCTTCTTGTAATAACATTAGCATTGCCTCATCCCCTTATAAGACACGAATACACGTTCTCCCAATATAAGTGAGTCTGGAATATCCCTCTTCAGGCGCATATTGAAATAAATGTCGTCATTTTGAAGACTGGGGTTGTCAGCGTGTTCGGAACAGAAAATTCCGAGCACTTCCTCAAATTCTGACATAAAATTTTTAATATACCCTGTGGAGAAGAGTAGCGAAAATCTACTGACGTGGACCATGAGGTGGGCAGGGTCGGCAGTGTAAAGGGAAAATTACATTGCGAGATTGCGATCCAAGCTCCCTGTCATCTACTTTAACTTCCTTAAATGCATGTTACTAATAACGCTTCCACTGAAGGCCAAGACAATATCCATCCTTTTAAGGTGTTTTCTAAATTGATAATAACCTGTTAAAAATCCTATAATAATTTTTTTTATTTATTTATTTTAATCTATCACGGAATTCGAATAACACCCCGAATTCCGGTGGCGTCGTCCATCGCTTCCGGTCTCGTTTCTTCTACCGAACGAAACCGGAAGATGGACGAAACGACAAGCGTCAGCGAATGCGACACACGTCGACCAATCAGGATAAGGAGCGGGAGTTTCGTCGTGAGGCGAGCGAATGCGACAATCGGGGGATTCGTTATGTGGAAGGCGATGAAGAAGGAACTAAAAAGCTCTCTTCACGGCGGATGGAAAATCCCAGACGGGGAAAAGATCTGCTAGCCACCGAGGATACGGAGGACTCCAAGCAGCCCATTGCAGAGGATCAAGCTTCCCGGGCTTTCATTGAGGACAGGGTGACCAACACCACGACTCATGAACGGAACCTCATTACGGCGAAATTGCCGGCGTGGCATGCCTCCCCGACAAGCGAGCATGAAGCCGAGTTTACGGGCTTCATTGGATCTCCACGACTGGTATCCCGAGTTCCGGAGCTTCCGACATTAATGCTGGTAAGCATTCAATTTATATTGGGCAAGAATTCTCACATTGCGAGGGAGTGTTTCCCAGAGCTGACGTGCTACGAGCTAAAAACGAGCTCTAGTGTGCAGTGTTTATGGCCTGGTGGCATGGCCGCTTACTTTGAGAGTGCATTGGGCTTCACCTACGTGAAACGTTTGGCGTGCTAAAAAGAGTGCGTTTTATGATAGTGCACAAGTTCTCCCGTTTTTCCGAGTATTAAATTCGGCGAGGGAAATGTGGTTTTAATTACCTGAAGTGTGCTCTCAATAGTTAGTATTGTTATTTTGTGTGTGTACTCAGAGTGTGCTAAGGGCTCGTCCGTAGGAAACCGGCGAAAGTATTTTGTTTCTGTGAGTTGCTAATTTTGGTGCTGCTTCGCCCACGTGGTTTGAATAGTGACGAGTGAGCTCTTGTATTATGTCATAGTGTCTAAGGCTAATTTATACTTAGGTCTAGTGGTTATTAACTCATTATAAAGTCAGATTAGAGTTTATTACTTGATTCAGTGGTTAAGACTTTGTGTCAGACGGACATTGGACGAATTGATTCTCTGGATTCAACTCTGATTATTGAACCTTATTAGTGTAAAGCCGATTGGTTCATCTTACATACGTTATTTACGCAACTAGCGTATTGTCTTTATTCGTACTTGCATTTATGTAATACGTTGTGCTATGAACATTGGACTGAATTTATATGTCGTACATAATTATAGACATTTAGTATTCTGCTAAGGTCAACAGTGTATAGCGGAAGCAAGCTAACCTGTAGAATTGTGCTACAATAATATTTATACTTACCTATGGGGTTAATATTGGATTAGTGATTGGATAATAGTTATACCTACCTTTCTATTTATTATTGTGCATCTTTATTAAATAAGAATTTGTGTGCTTTATATTCCGTATATTACTTATCTGATTATTTATCATTGATTATTCATTTATCAATTATTGCGTTGTTTGATAAATGTCAACATGTATTACTTACCTGATTGATTATAAGATATTATTCATGTAGCTTAAGGAAGAAGTTTTACCTAAGCAATCTTAATTGCATAGTTTATATTTTAGCTTTGAATTAAGGCTTATTTAATTTTTTGGTTATTTATATCTTTCTAATAAACCATTTATTTCTTTTGTACGTCATCTGTCTACGTGTCATATATTCCACTGCGCATACTCACTTTAATCAGTATATATACGTGACATAATCCAATACGCATCCTATTTCTACTAAATTGAAGAATTTGGGATGTTAATTTCATGGAAGGTTCATTAAGCAAAAGCCTTGCATGTTTTTGATTGGTGGTCTGTCTCCACCTTAAGCAATCACCTCCTAAAGCATTAAATTATTTAATTTCCTTCCTGCAGTTCCCCAGAAGGCCTAACGGTAATTTTGCAGCACCTTGCTATGGAAGTATGTCTGCTCCTTCGTTTCCTTGTATACTTTTATGTTCTGGCACCCATGCAAGGATTATTCTGTTATGGAGAGCCAGTTTTTATAGAAATTTTCTGCATTCTGAAATCAATTGATTTTATTATCGCTAGTAAATGTCTTGCTTTATTCAGTGGCTTCCTTCCCGCCTATAATTCTGTTTAATCAAGGAAAACTACTGTATAAAAAAAATCAAACTAGAACCATAATTTCTAACGTTTTTAACTATTTATAGGATATAGTAATGATAAAATAATGGGCGCGTTCGACATGTGCACACTAAATGCACCTAGTGACGTCCCTCAGAGCGAGCGGTGAAAAAAGTGTAGTGCATTTTGTGCGTGTCATGAAAAACGGGAAAGAGCACAAAAGTGGGATGTTCACCTCACCCGTGCTATCATGAATAGTAAGCCTACTGCTCAAAATAAAACCCATCATAACATCTGCATTCATATAACACGCCGAAATCGATCATTACACAGTAGATTTCAATGTCAGTTTAAACGATATACAGATTTCAATTATTTTATTATACCTGTTGGCTCTTTAACGGTAACTAAAACTCCGAACTATCTATCGCTACATTTCAAGCTCTAGGGCAGCGCCATCTTGCAACGCACTAAACGACTCTGCTCCTAACCTAGGGTCATTTGGTGCGCGCACTCGCGATGACGAACACGCGCGGGTTCCATGACGAATACGTTAGTGCGTTTAGTGGACGCACAAAGGCGTTTAGTGCGCGATGTCGAACGCGCTCAATAAGAGAACAGCAAGACAACTTGTCGATTAATCGGGTATTCGGTATATTTAGGCTTCGTTTTAGCTGGGATTTCACTAAGAGAAATTTTCTCTGCGCCTGTTTCCTTTTTCTTTCGTGCCGGCACTTATAATAACTATGAGAGCAGTTTGACTCTCCCCGAATATATAATTTATAGCACATTTTCTATATATAGAAATGTGCTTATGTGATTGGTTTGTCCAGCTGTCCGTCCGTCTGTAGACAATCCCACAATTCATTGCGTTGCAATAGAAAGAGTGCATGTATTGAATTGCTGGAAGACACGAATTATCCCGCATTCGGGAAAACGCGTGTTGAGAACATACATGGGTTCGGCTCTTCACGTGCTTTAAACAGTTAATGAGATGGTGCGCGTGCAGGATGCACGTGTTTGACGATTATTGAAAGGGCAGTTCGGTCTCTAAATCAAGAGAATTTTTTTACTCCTAGGGAGCTTAGTATTTATTACAATAACTTGAAAACGAATTAACTTTTTCAAAGTCTGTTTTCACCAATCCATTAATACGGGACAGCACGAACAAGTACGAACGTGAGATAGCCAGAATAAGTACGTACTACAATGGCATGTAATATATACCCCCTTAAAAACTTCCTATAACCAGATATGGCATGTAATATATCAAACAAATCGTCACAACATATGAACGAATATATGAGTAACTAGTGATAGCAGGTATTGATCTAATGGCACGTGAATGTGCAAGGATGTCTCATGAATGAATATAACGCGTAAATAATGTTGGTGTGAAATGTTTAGTAGTACGTGTTTTAATGGTACAAAATGGAACTTTCAATGCTAAGATATGGCATGTAATATATCAAACAACTCGTAACAACATGTAATGAGTGAATATAACGAGTAAATAATAATGGTTATTGGTTTAGTAGCGCGTGCCCTAATGGTGCCGTGTGGTACTATACGGTACCATTAGAACTTTCAATGCTAAGATATGGCATGTAATATATCAACTCGTAAGAACGTGCCATGAGTGAATATAACGAGTAAATAATGATAATGGTTATTGTTTAGTAGCGCGTGTCTTTATTGTACCATATGATACCATTGGAACTTTCAGTGCTAAGATATGGCATGCAATATATCAAACAACTCGTAACAACGCGTCATGAGTGAATATAACGAGAAAATAATGATAGTGGGAATTGGTTTTGTTGCATGTGCCCTAATGGTACAATATAATATTGTTAGAACTTTCAATGCTGAGATATGGCGTGTAATATATCAACCAACTCATTACGAGTTGTTAGATCTATTGTTATCCATAGCTTGTTTGTATCAAGAGCATAATGCTGTTAGGCTTAATGTTATCTAAAACTCACTACTGTTATACATATTGCTAATTAATAGTAGCTAATCGCTTGCTTCAATAGTAGACGATAACGTAGAAACACTTTAGTAATTTAATATGAAAAAATAATAGATTCTTGCACACAACGCTTCAGCAATTGAGGCTCACTTCGTTTAACATTATGTGGAAATTAAAGAACTTTTATTTTTTTAAATGTATGAGGAATAACTCCCTCTTCATTTACCGTTCAGTTCTTCAAGTTTATTCGTTTAAATTCTCTCTATACATTAGCTTACTTAAATAGTAATTTACAATTCAGTTTTCATATTTATTTATTTTCTCTTAAGTGCTTTAAAATGTTGATTAAGTCAATATATCCATGTACGATGCTATAACATGAAAATGTGCTCCCTTTATCCGCTTTGGCGGTAAAATTATTCCTATTTTTATTTGAATGAGAACTTTTGTGACATTCATGTAGACAGTAGATTATGCCAAGCACTTCAGCCTGGAATACTGTTGCAAAATAACCAGTCTCTGTGAAATG
The DNA here is from genome assembly GCA_023313115.1 of Rhysida immarginata. NCBI lineage: Eukaryota > Metazoa > Arthropoda > Chilopoda > Scolopendromorpha > Scolopendridae > Rhysida > Rhysida immarginata. The sequence continues at coordinate 3,559,180 of JAHWFO010012523.1, forward strand.
TCAGTTGTGGGGATTTTAGCAAATACTACTGCTCCCGCTTGACCATTAGGAGTCTAAGCCATCTGTATACCATACAAAGTCTCCATTTGAGGTTTTGATTTTCTCCTTGTTCCAATCTCCTATGAGATTTTCACCTAATAAGAATTGTTAGGGAGAAACTGCATTTTCAATAATAAAATCGTGCAAACATTTCAAGAAGGAGTTTTAGCTGTGAAGCAGAAATAATCTTAAATTTTAGCTAAAACTCCTCGAGAAAGCGATCGTAACGGGCTCGTGCTCCAAGCCGATGTCAACAATGCTTAAAAAAAGAAAGTAGCATTTTATTCATTCATAACTCGTCACTACTAATCAAATGATATAATATATACCACATCTTCATATTCTTAAAGGTTACTGTTAGAGCACGTGCAATTGACATAAAGGAATCCAGGAAACTGCCTAAAAAACTGATACAGTCGAGCTCAGACCTTTATGACCTTGGTTGAAAACAGAATTTGGAATAGTTAACAAGTTTTCAAGTTATCGCGTAAACGGTGGCCGCCATGTATTCTTATAAGTTAAATTCCTTATGAAAAAAACTTTTTGAATGAATTTTGCCTTATTCTTCTGGTTTTTAGTGTGCTGAATTCGAATCTGTTTTTAGATTTTTCTAACATGTCACGTTTCCAAGTTATGCACATACAGACTGCAATGTTAAAGTTAATGTGTGTGAAGAGAAGCGACAGCAGTGTTAAAGTATCCATATTTTTGGGCCCGAAAGAAATTTATCAGGCCCCAAACCCTGAATAATTTTAAATGTTTCGTTGGAAAACAAGAAATTTGTGGGTGATAGAAAAAAAACTGTGGACAGATACGGATTCAGCACGAAAAAAAGCAAAAGAATCAGCTCTTAACATTAAAAAAGTTTTTAAAAAGTTATCTTTGTTGGCCTGTGCAATCTATCAGAGAATGTATTGTCAAGATAAAATATTTTTATACAAGGGAGAATGGCATGGTATTTGAACATTCTATAAATGTGGAGGACTGAAAACGGCGACTGAGTTATATAAGTCGGATTTACTCTGGTTAGGCTGGTATGTATGTAATTAGGTTGGCAAAAATAAATAAAAGTTCCATTTCCTAAAATTTCTACGGTAAAAGTCATGCAATTCGCAACAGTGTTGCATCGGCCTCGGTGGCTCAGTGGTTGCATGATCGCCTCTGATGCCCGACTACGCGGGTTCGACCCCGGCCGAGGACGACGAGGATTTTTTCAGGGGGAAAATCCTGAGATCACGCACTTCCTTCGGAAGGGAAGTAAAGCCGTTGGTCCCGTGTAGTCGTTTGCCGGCTGCACGTTAAAGAACCCTTGCGAGGCAAAATTTGCGACCCCTATAACGCCGTCCTGAAATGACTGGCAGTTGAAAAGGACGTTAATACCAAACAAACCAAACCAAACCAAACCAAGCAACAGCGTTGCAAGCATAAGGAAGCCACAAATAGGGGAGAACAATGTGCAAAAACACTTCTTATGTACAATGTTCCTCTGTCGATGGCGGACATAATATAAAGAAAGAAGGGAAGGAAAAAATCCAACATCCGGCTATGTTTTTCCTACGCAAAAATTGAGGTACATACGAGAATAGAAATACTGATTTCTATAATAGTTTTGTATTCCATTAGATAGGGATAACTGGAATGATAGAAGCTTTTACAATGATACCACCTGAATGCGGGTTATTTATTTCAATATCACTCAAAGTGAAATAAGGACGCTGAAGAAAATTAATTACAACCCTAGCGTCAATAAACTTCGGACACAAAGTAATTTGGCTAAAAACACAGTGAAAAGTGCATACAGAGGATTGCAGGCTAATGAAAATAGATTTACTGAGTATATGTAACAATATCAACATCGATTTAGAATCGATTTAATGGTGTGAAATAATTAATTCAAATTTATGTAAAATTGCGTTGTCAACAGGTTTCAAAGAAATTCGTACACAAGGGGTCGCCAGCATATAGAACTTTCCTAAAGGCTGTAGAAACGCCCAGAATGCTTTGCATCAGGCTTTAAAAGCATCGTCCACGCGACAGAGCACAGTATTCGTGCTGTTTTGAACCATGGGACTTAGTAAGCCAGTAGAAACGTGTATATGGCAAAAAATTATACAATAGTTCCAGAATAACAAATCCCAGCGAGCTGTTGCCCATGAATTATCAGTTTTACTGTTAATGGGATCATCAAGCGTTTCAGAGAAATCGGGAAAACAGAACCAGGGACTGCACCAGGCAAGCAGCGATTATTGAATGTTAGGGACCTACGAGTATTTCGACGTTATATTGTGAAAAACAGGCATGCTCCCATAAGTGAAATGACTGTTTGGGCTCGAGAATATTTTCATATACCCATATCCGAAAGCACAGTCCGCCGTTACATCAGAAGATGCAACTATTACTTATACGCTACAAAGAGTAAGCCATTTATGAGCACTGTAGCTAAGCGTCGCCGGGTAGCATGGGCCAGAACCCATCTAAAGTGGACCCTTGCTCAGTGGAATAGTGTTCTGTGGTCCGACGAGTCCACCTTTGCAGTGATGTATGGCAACAACGGTCGCAAGGTGCTAAGGACCAAGCACGAAAGTAATCATCCCGACTGTTACCAGAGGCTGATGATGTGGGGTTGCATGAGTGCAGCCGGGACAGGAACGCTTCACTTTTGCGAGGGCACTATTAACTCTGCTGCCTATATAAACATTCTTCAACAGCATCTGCGTCCATCCCGCCAAAAGTTGTTCAATAGAAGACCAAGCATCTTTCAGCAGGACAACGCGAAGTCTCATGCTGCTCGGAACACCAAGGCTTGGCTACAACAGCAGCGTTTCAGGGTGCTTGATTGGCCTGCCTGCAGCCCAGATCTGTCACCCATTGAAAATGTATGGCGCATTTTAAAGCGAAAAGTCAGACAGCGGAAGCCTCGAACACTGCAGCAGTTGCCGGCGTGTATTTCCGAAGAGTGGGACAAAATTCCAGTAGAAACAACGCAGAAGTTAGTGTCCAGCATGCCTCAACGACTTCGGAGCGTCATTCATCGGAAAGGTGATGCCACTCAGTGGTAATGTGCAATAAATGTGCAATAAACGGTACGGTGTACGAAGTTCATTGCAACGTGTTGAAAACGGAACATTATAAAAAGTCGCTTATTTAATTTTCTCGTTTTCTTTTTATGTTAAAATGCTATATCACTGTTGTACTAAAGCTCTGTGCACTCAATAAAGAAATTTTCATTTGTTTACAATTAGTTTCGTTGTACTTATCCAAAATTCTGTAGGTGTCCGAAGTTCATTGACGCTAGGGTTGTAGAAAAAAAGAGAAGGGAAAATTTCGCGACCTGGACTCGAACCAGCGAACCAGGGACCATGTCGAAAGCAGCGGAATGCAATTTTAGCTAAACTACTTTATCTTAACTTATTTTATTTTCCACACTATGTTTTAAATAAACAGTATTCTTAATTATCTTATTATCCAAAGGATGAGTCGTTTATCTTAACTTAAAAAGCTCTTATTAGTGAACGTGGAATAAACTCACTCTCAATTTCAAAATGAATCCACGCAGGACATTTATGGAGACCCTGTATTTTATTATAAAAAGGAAAATCTGACAATAGATTTAAGTAAATAAATACAGAGGGATAATAAAAACAAGCCCTGCTTGCTAGATTTATTATGAATTAATCAGTTAACAATTAATTTTAATTTAATTTGAATAGACAATTTGTTTTTAATTTTATCAAAAAGAACCCCAGATTTGCATTAAGTATAAAGATAACATAAGGAATTGCCCAAAAAAATGAGAAATCGCGCCATGATATTAAAAAAAAATGAATAAGTCTGGTCAAGGAAGGTTGATGGCAGTTAGTAACAGGCTTGCTTTGTGATCTTTCACAGATGATGTCATGGATGGAGGGAAAAAAATTTCTGAATTAAAAGACATTTTACAAATAAAGATTTACAGAAAGAGACTATTTAAATATAAAAGAATGTAAAGCGGTAGGTACAAAGTGTAGAGTGACAATGATCAAAGGTCCATTGTGTTAATTGCGAAAGTGTGTGAATATTGTCATGTCTTTTCAAAGGAAATCTAAATCGAGTGAGAAGCAGTGGAATGAATGTGTGTGTGATTGCTTACTCAACAATCGATTAACTCTTTCAGACTTTGAACGTAGAAGCTAAGAACTTGGGTGACGTCCATGTAGTGACCTTTGGGAGCAATGGATATTCACCAGACACCGATTACGTAATGTATTAAGCAAGGAAGGGATGGGGATGGGGGGATAAAACAGGAAAATTTAGAATGATGTTTTAAATTTTTACCATAAAGAAATATTGAAATTAAATTTTAATTCATTATCAAGGAAAGCGAAATTTTAAAAATTTCAAGGTTGCAATTTTTTAAGGATAGCGTCAATAGTTATGAAATTCGAGCTTCAAATCTTTAATTATAATGACTCTGCTAATTAAAAAAAAAAACAACTGTCTGACTAGATGGCACATTCGTTTTAAATTAATGGTTTTAAATCATTTGCACAAAATGGAAAGAATTTATTAATGTATGAATTATTAAAGCCATTTATTTGAAAATCAGAAACAACATTTAAAACTTTATAGCAGTGTAGATAGTGAAATTCAACTATCATCCTTTACAGTAATAAAACTACTTTACATGTTTTGTATAAAGTAATTACGAGGGGCGATTGATAAATAAGGTCTCCATGGCTGTAACTTTTTTATTTGTTAACCGATTTTCAAAATTCGTTTTGTATCTTATACTCACATTTGTCCTCTATGTAATGCACTATTCACTTTTCGACATAGTCCCCATTCCTTTCCAAGCATTCCGCCAACGCGTGACTACTTGGGTGAACCCGTCTGAGAGGAATTCCGGAGTTGTTGTCGACACCAGGATTGAATGGCAGCGTTTACCTCGCCGTCAGAACCTACTCATGTCCCTTAAGGGGCTCATTCTTCTTTGGGAAGTGGTGAATGTCGCAATGTGCAAAGTCTTTCATTTTTGAACGGCAATTTTTCTTCTTTGAACTGTAGGCGCTGCAACGCCTCTGGTGTGTGGTGACTCGCGTGCGGGCGGACGTTATCGTACTCCAGAAGTGGGTCCAAAGCTGCCATTCAATCCTGGTGTCGACAACAACTCCGGAATTCCTCTCCGACGGGTTCACCCAACTAGTCACGCGTTGGCGCAATGCGTGGAAAGGGATGGGGACTATGTCGAAAAGTGAATAGTGCATTACATAGAGGACAAATGTGAGTATAAGATACAAAAAGAATTTTGAAAATCGGTTAACAAATAAAAAAGTTACAGCCATGGAGACCTTATTTATCAATCGCCCCTCGTATTTATTACAGAACAACAATAAGATATTAATGAATAGTAAAACTCTTACAATATTTATGTACAGGATGGCCCAAATCCTCCTACAAAGATTACATGTCAATTCTCAACAAGTCTAATCTTTAAGTGTAACTTTTTGAAAATTTTATTATAAGGTTCGTGGCATTAAGACATTTTATTTAACGTGTTTTTTGCATCATTTCGAAGGATTGAAAAAATGGCCACACGAACATATCATACAGTCATCAATCAATTACTCTTAGTACTAGCTAAGAAATTGAGGTTTAATCTTGGTATGTATATCTAGGGTCACCCTATACATCAAAATGTATCACAAGCATTCAATGTGGGAGATGCTTGTCACACGGCTAATGCCCCAGCTACATTTAGTATAAACGGGAAAGTCTAATCACCTTATTGTGCGCATTTCGGGTACAGAGTACCCGCATACGACTATTCAGCATCTCTCAGACTTCTCGAAGATCAAAAGAAATTTTTTGCTTCATAAATTCCTTGAATCATGCCGGAGCAATTCCTAAGCTTGCAACTGCATGAAGATTTGAGGGACTAATAAGAACCGTTCTAATAAGATGTTGCACCATCTTAATATCACAACGTATCTTTTGTTAAAGTTTTTCTTTGGATAGCTGCAAAGTTTGCTATTTAAGTTCCAACTATGCCCCAAAATCTAATGGCACAAAATCTGCAGGAGTTACGACGGCAAATTGTTCTTGTTGAAGCTATCGATGTAGACATGCTGGCCCATCTACATATGATAAGAATTAGGGTCTCACCTGAGCAATTGCTGTCTGATATACATCTCCCACATTGAAAGCTTATGATTCATTGCGAAGTAGGTAAAATTTGAAAGTTTAAGAGTTTTTATTTTTCAACGATATCTTACACGTTGTTCTATAATAAATAGTTACTAGGTGTTTTACTTTGTCCGTTAATATCTAATTCCCTACTTCATTTTTGTATGCGTTTTTCGATAAAATGTAAACAATTTCATTGCTTTTAGCAATTTCAAGTTTTCTTTAAGTTTACTTTTCTTTCACGTTTAGATTACATGTCTACATGCTCATCTTGATATCCTCCTGTCGCTTATCCCTACTGCTAGACTGGGCCATCTCTCCAGCATATCGTTCGTCCTTCCAACACTTTTCGTCGACTTCTTTCTATTTTGTTGCTTCATCCGCTCTATATTATTTATTTTAAACCGTTTTCTTATATATTCTCACTTCTCATTTTGTCTGTTCTCTTGCTTCCTTTTAACGAGCTAAAACACTCATTGTAGCAGCTTCTGTTTGTTTCTTGTCTTTTTCATTTCAAATACGAGTTTCATTCCCATATTACATGGCAAGTTTCGCATAAATTTTTTACAGTTTAACCTTTATGCTGATATTCATTTATTTTTCTAGATTCGTCTTTTTTTGTTCCAGTAATTTTAATGAATCTCTTTCTTTTTTATTTCATTAGTTGGATTGGTAATTTCCAAGATATTTAAAGCCGCTAACGTGTTCTAAAATTTTATTATTTAAGACAATTTTACTTCTTTTTCTTATTTCATTCAATATTTGCATATTAAAAGTTATGAAAAAAGAAGGAACTGGAGAACGTGCGGCCTTTTTTTAAATTTCTTTTTGAGTCTAATGATTTGCATACCTCTTAACTTGAAAAGTTTCTATTTTGGGATTTTGACAAAATTACGTTTTAAAGAGCTCCTTAATCACTCCTAATCATGTAAGTCTGTAGGTTGGTGTAGACCCATTATTAAACTTTAAATTGCATTGAGAGATTAAGCAAATGCATTTTATAAAATTAATTCCTAAGAGGATTTTTTAATATCTCATATTTTTTATACAAGTATTTTTGACATTTTAAAATGATGATTCAATATGTATATACGTTTTGTCTAAAATTAACCATATAAACAAGAATATATTTAATAGATATAGTTTTAATGATGACTCTTAACATTGAAAAGTGAAACATGTTTTCTTTTCCTTTAAGTAAACATATTAAACTCCTGATAGTTTGCATTAGTCATTTGTACGTACAAGTTTTGCTTTTTATCTTTACGCCTAGCCTCTTTCTCCGTTCGGTAAAAGTTTGTTTTCATTCTCGTCTTACTCCTCCCCCCCTCCTTCTCTGATTGATATGATAGAAATGTTCTCAAAGATTTTTAATAAGATATATCTCGCCGTAACAGCGGATGCCATCATTTGAAGCGTATATATAAGAAATACTGGTTCAAGGTCGCGTACCCTATCGCCCAATCAACTGAGTCGCTTTGAGATCGTCGTCTTCCCTGGGCCAAAAACGGAGAAAGAGAGGGAGCGTGCGGTCGGTTGCTCACACAACGCCTCGGCACAAGAGACAATCACTCCCCGTGTGTTGGCTCCTGCACATTTCTTCACTGTACTTGAGCGACTCGAGGAGATATATCAAGCGAACGATGCAACAGTAGCAGGCAGCAGAAGCAGACGACCTTTCGTTGCTAAGCAATCCAAGCACTCCGGAAGAGAAAGCGAGAGAGCAAGAGGGAGGGAGAGAGAGAGGACAAAAGTTGAAAAAGCGAGAAATAGCGAAGCACAACAACACTCCTCGGCGATCACAGCCGGATATAGTTGCAACGAATTCTGGTCGCTTTCATTCGTTCAATAGAAATTAAATTTGCGCTTATTTTATCCCGCAAAATAAAAAATTGATTCAAGTATCTGGACCAAATGTTGGATTTCGACGCCATTCTACCCGTCATCGGAGAGTTCGATCGCTACCAGCGCATCCTCTTCTACCTGATCTGCATCCCAGCCTCGTTCCCTGTAAGCCGACTTCTCGTCTTTTAATTAGACTATTCTTTTTAATTAACTTTTTATTTCCATTTCATAAAACAAACAACGATGACGCTTTCTTTTCGTAATGAAATCTGAACTGAGGTTGCCGTGCGAATGCCCCTTAAAGAAAAGTTTTTCGCAAACTAACATTGATTAATGAGAATATTAATTTTCCCTGTCATAGCAAACTGGTGGCTGGGGCGAGAAAGTCAAGAAAGGCGATTAATCGTTCCCTGCTTGCCGTGGAGAGAAGATTGCCAAGAGTAAACAAATGAAATTGGGAGCACGCGGTTGTTTGTGTACATTCCCTGCAAAGTCATCCCGAGCTTCGAATGCTGATCCCTTCTTCCTTCACTTCCAATACGTTCTTTCCTTTCAAACGAGAGTAAATTTGTTGTTCTCCTTCTAATGAACCTATTCCGTTTCAGTTTAACCCTGTAGCATTGTTTAACCTTACGCTTGTTCAATCTTGCGAATAATCCCGTTCATAAAAATTCTCAAAGCAACACGTTTAATATATACAAGACCAGGAATGTAATTTTATTTCCTAAGTTTTTAATCTAATGCGTGACATTTATTTATTTAAAAAGAATGACATGTGCAATCTAAGCGGAAGCAGCTCAGCAATCTAACTCGTTTACTTGCTTGCCGTTGCTTTTAAAATGCAAAACATTTTCATCGGTTTCCTGCTATCCAACAAGCATTTAAAGTTCTATAAATCCAAAATAGAGTGCTTGTATTTTGAATAATACTTTTAGTTAAATCGTGTAGCATTTAAAATTCAGAAATTTTTTTCATTCAGACTGATTTAAATAGATTTGCTACTTGGCTGACTAATATCGCAGTGTACTTAAAAATGAAATAAAAATTCTTTTATCTCTTTAACTTATTGATATAAATATATAAATGAAGTTTAAAAATAGAAATAAACCTTATCGATTGTAAAAATTATTTTTCTTTCTCTTTACCGGATCTTACAACATAAACTTTTTTAAAAACTTATAGATAATAGCAGAAAAACATTTAAGAAAATTCTTGAAAGCTCTCGCGAAATTGTTATTATTAATTTTTATTATTAACCTTTTTTTTCGGCATAAGTATTTTATCTATAACTTTAAGACCACTGAGTTTTTTGGATAAATTAAATTAAAAACTAGCTTTTGATATTCAAACTATTTATTTTATGAATCATATAAAAATAAATTGACTGTCTTGTCATTTGTATAAGTAGTAATGAAAATTCCATGAAAAATGAAAAATGAGGATGACAACATTATAAGATTAGGCTTAAAAACTTTGCAAAAATAAACACAAATAATGTTTTTTATGCTTGGAGAGCATCTGCAGTTTATAATTAATATTATTTATTAATGTTTTATAATTATTTATTATTTATTAATATTATTTATTTTGTTTATGGTACCTGCAATGTTTGAAATAACATCCATTAATCTTCTGTGTATCGAGTTAGTGAGGTTTTCCAAAATGTTTAATGGAATACTTTGCCAACTTTGACAATAGCTTCATTTAGATCTGTTTGTTTGAATACTGGCGACCATTTTGTAAACATCATACTGAATTAATATTGGGACTTAGTGCAGGCCACTCAAGAACTTGACCCAGGAATTGTACACAAAATTCCAGTACGAGCATTTTAAAGAATTTTATCGTTTTTCCAAAGTGAATATGTACTTTATTAATTCTAGAGATTTTTCATTTGTTTATACTTATATTCAAATTCGGATATTGCAGAATTTCATGACGTTTTTTTCTTTAAACCAGTTCATTGTGGAGGGTGATTTGTGAACGGAAGCATTATTTTGCTGATAAATCCAGTTTTCAGTGCCGATGTTTGATTCACATGACATTAAATATTGCTCCAATATCTATGGATACTTATGTAATATAGTTCATTCGTCTGTCAATGAATAGCAGTTCTGATTTACTTTGTCTTGCAAATGCTCCCTACATCATACGTGGCCCTCCCCCCTCCTTGTGCACGCTTTGATAACCATTCAGGTTCAGTCCGAATGCCATGCCAGTAATAACTTAGGCCATCAGGGCAGCAGCATTGAACAGATCAAAGACTGGTACAGTTATTTCTTCAGAAACGAGACGAACATGGAAAGATAAACCCAGAAGATGCCAGAGGTGTTCGCCAGGTCACCCGGCTTGAAACTGCTGACCCGAAGGGCGACAGCGAGACAAATCACTGTGTGATACAAACAAGGGACGTCCCACAACTGTGTTCGTGACGACAATTCGGCGAACCTTGGCAGCTGCTCGACCATCAAAACTTTCTGCTCCTGACAGAAGAAACATCGTAAAATCTGCAAGAGCAAAAGCAAAAGCAACACCTAAAGAGATTGTGAAAGATTTACATTTGCCATTTTAAAACCAGAACTGTTCAGCGTGTGCTAAGTAAAATAGTCTTACAATGATATATATCAAGAGAAAATCCAGACTACTACTGACAAAGCGAGCTAGAATGACGCGGGCTCGCAAATATCTTGTGGGATATCGTGGTGTTCAGTGATGAAAATAAAGTTTAACTTTGACGGCCCTTTGATGATATGCAAGAATATGTCCTTTTTCAAAATCAGTAAGTCTTGCACGTTTAGGCATCTTGGATAATGAAGTTTTCAATCATATATGAGCTATCTAACTATATTTTATCTGAATGAAGCGTAAATCTAAGTAGCTCTCCCCTAAGTAAAAAAAATGAGCATAGTCTCAATATTTTGTCAACCTAATTTTGTATTTTTCATGGAATTTTCATTTATATAAATAATTTGAATATTAAAAGCTAGTTTTTCATTTAATTTATCTAAAAATTTTAGTGGTCTTAAAGTTATGACAACCATTGTAAATGATTGCGTTTCAGATGTAGCTCAGATAATGTGAATTAGCAATATACAGGTTATAATAAAGTCCCTTTATCCCAAAGGTGTATTGAAGAGTTCAGCTGTGCGAAGAGGTGGAAGGAGGAGATATTACACAAAAATTTCATTAAAATTCTATACGTGCATTCAGAGTTATTCAAAATCTGTTGGTATATGGACTTGATCACCCTGTACTTGTTCAGCAGTAAATAATATAAATTTCACAAATTTATTATAAAAATATTCATGAAAATGTGGAAAAAATATAGGGTTTTCAATAAGGATGGTGCAAAAAGTAAAACTGATTTATTTTTTATTGAAATGGCGTACAAAAATCATATTGATATAAAAAGATAAAAGAACTTCGTAAGCTTCATAAAGTTGTTACAGATATTGAATATGAGCACCATGGATGACACGGCAAATATCTAAACGTTAGTCCATTTCTTCCCAGACGCGTCTTTCCATATTAAAAAATAGGTGAGTCGCGCTCGGAAATCGCGAAAGTACGGTTCCCAAATTTCTGTTAAAATTAATTTCAACATCATAAAAGTGTGAAGTTGAGTCCAGAAAGCACTCAAAAAAAGTTCTTTGTTAATTTTCAATTATGAATTTTTATCAGGAAGAGTTCTTTACATGAAGAGTCCTTTGATTTGTGCACTCAAGTATAAGAAATTTTACTTTATCATCCTCTCTATAGCTTCCTTCTTCATTGGATCATCATTTGAACATTTTTTTTATGTTTTGTTTTGTTTGAATTTTTTTTTGACCATGCATCTCCATCTAGTTTATAAGAACAGCAAGGAGGACAATGTTTATTTTACTATGATAAAATACGGATTTTTTCTTGTTTATGAGATAACTAGCAAAGGTACCCGGCGTTGCCCGGGATAATTACAGATGGATGTAAACAGAACAATCTCAAAAAATTAAATTAAATTTTGCAATATCTTAAAAATAAACACATGAAAATGCTTAGAATTAATACAGTAAAAATTCTTAATGAAAATTCGAAAAAAATCTTTTTAAAGGCTCACAATGGATGGACCGCTCCAATAATTTCTTACTCAGGTAATCTTACTTCAGATGTACACTTGATGTTGTTGCAATTTCCACTCTTCTCTCGTTGTATTGAAGCAAAATTTGGCCTTTCATCACTTTGGGTAGTCTAGCGGTCGCCAATTCTTCTATTTACTTGCTTCCCATTTGCTCAATACAGCACGGAGCTAAAGGTTTGCTTTCTCTGTCGTCTTTCCACTCTTTCTCAATAGTCTGCTAACTCTTCATTATCTCCAGCTACTGATCATTTTTAAAGATTTTCAAGAAATTAAGTACTAAGAACTCTCTTTTCTAAGAAAAACCTGAATAACAGGAATTCTATGCAATGTTACAAATTGAAACTTATCCATATTGCATCATCATTTTATGTTCATTGTTATAATTCTTGGAAAGGATTGCTTTATCATTGCATCATCATTTTGAGCTCATTGTTATTGGTGAATTGCGTGTTGAAACCATTGTTGATACCTATTGTTGCACAAACTTTTATTTGCATTGTTGGTCATGAGATATATATTGTTGGTCCGTGCAGAGTGTTTGTGAATTGCGTGTTGATACCATTGTTGCAAAAACTTTGTCTTGCATTGTTGGTCATGCGATATTTCTCATTAATTGCCCTGCCATAACCATGAATATCGATTTTTTATCAATAATTATTTTTTCGAAATCTGAAGTAGACAGTGACCTTCCTCATGCTTTGAAGGTCATGTATGCGAAATTTCATCAAGATCGGAATCAAACTGTAGATTTGTATAAAAAACGTACAGACAGACCCACCCACCCACAAACATCCTTCTTTATATATATAGATAGATAAGTAATATATTCTTCAATTTTAAATCGTTTCAAGAAGATTTTTTTATAAAAAGTTGAAAATCCGATATCAGGTCATCAACTTCACGAATCAATGCACTGTAATCGATAAGCTTCTTACGATTGATTAATTAAACTTAGCACCTATAAGTAATATAATTTGATACTGTTAATGAATAAATGTATAATCAAAGGATCCAAAGATACTCTGAAAAAATTACTCAATTGCTTCCTCTTAAAAAATTTATTTTCAAAGATCAGCAAAGAATAAATATTAATAGCCTATTTAATAAGTAACTTATATTGTAACAATAAATTGTTTTCGTCCTTGCATAACAGTTGTTTTGATGAACCATTCACAAGGAGATAAGAATTGAAGATTTCTTTCTTTTTTTTTTTTTGTTGTTGTTCTTTCTTCTTTGATCAACGGTCGACCTTTGGATTCGCATATCGAAGGGGAGCAGGGAAAGCAACGCCTGGCTTCTAAGGGGGAACTTTACCTCTCTAAGCCTAAAGAAAGAAACATTCTTTAATCCTTAAGTTCCCTTTTTTTGTTTTAAATTTGAATTTCTAAACTCTCATTTTCAAACAAGACGAAGCTCATACCTAGAAATACATTCTTAACGAGGAAATTCTACCTCGTTACAAATCCGTTTTTTAGCGCTTGATAGATCACATATAAAACATTAATGAATTTTTATCATTGTTATAATATTATTTATCATATCAGTTTCTTTATTTTTAATTCTAGAAATGTGGCAGGTGGCCTCACTGATCAGCTCCCTTCAACGGCCATGATACCCGAATCAAGGTTATAAAAATGATGCTTGGCTGTTTGTCTCACAGTAAAATCCTCACTAAACAAATAAAGTCAGCATGTCCACCGTTCTTAAATAAGGTTACATGGAAGCTGCTGGAAAAAAGCTAATTAGCTGAGCTGTCAAGGTGATTCGGCTTGTGTGATTATTTAAAAGAATCCGAGGTGCGACCTGAATCTTAATATTTGATATGTAATGCAACACTCATTCTTCATAAATCAAATTCCCCATCTCCAAAATAAGATAAAGAAAGTGTAGATTTTATTGCGAAAAGTGGCGGGTGGTTTTTGGGTTTATCTAAAATCGTTATTGAAAAGTCAGGTATTGAAAGAAATTTACAAAAAATGGTTTTAATGCTTTTATTTCAATTTTTGAAAGCGCGTAGTATACATATTTAGAAACGCATTTGTGGATTACTAGATATATATGTCATGAATTTAATGTGTCTAAAAGTAAACATAAACAATTAATTCTTTCGAAATAAGAATCGTCATAGATGATTTATTGAATATTTCCGAAGCTTTATCTCATCGGTAAAATTTTCCTCATAAAATGTTGTGATTCAATCGGATTATAACAGTAATAAATCACTCAAAACGTTTAACGATGGGATTTAAGAAATGCTTACAGTGAATAAATGCCACCCATGCGTATATATGTTTTAAAGGATTCCTTAAAGAAATGAAACTCTAGATGAGAAAATGATTAATTATGAACCACTTAAGATTGCTCTACTTTCTTAAACAAGGCGAGGACGCCCTGGTGCCTTTTATGTACTCGAGTTTTTTAATAGATGATAAAGTAATCGCTTGGATTAACGTCCTTCCGTAAATGTAAACAAATTTTCTTATTCGTTGTTTGGCAGTGATGAATTTTCATTTAATAATTGACCATCATTTTAATAATGATATGCGGCATAAAATGCGATTTCATTGATTTCGGAAACGTTTATTCAATGGGAAAAGGAAGAAACAGTTGTCTTCCGAGCATGTACAAAACAGTACAAAAAAGGAAACTAAGCGGTAAGATACTAGGAAGCAAGCAAATTTTCTTCAGTTTCAAATTGGGGTTACTCAAAAGTCACTCCGGAATTTCCGAATGTTGTTGTACAAAAATCAGATCGTTCTCAGCAAAAAGTAACAATATCAGAAACTGTGGAAGTTTTTCTGGAGCAAGAGAGTTTTTACAGGTACTTGTTATATCTTCCCTTGGTATCGCGACAACTATCGATCCCATATGTTTTACATGCTTCAACAATGGCTAATGCTTATTTAAATGAAAGGAAAACTTCCACGACTTGGGATCGAGTCCAGGACAACGACTTACTTTGTGGTTCGATCCCGGGTCGCGGAATTTTTCCTTCATTTGTAACCATATACATTCTTGGTTATTGGATTAATATTTCAGTGTTTTCTATAATTTAATTTTCTCTGGTCACAGACCGATATGTAGGATTTCTAGCAAGCTGGCGCTCCGCCACACTTTTATTGCAAGCTTCATGCATATCTCAATGGTCGAGCGGCCAATAAAGATTGCAATTGCTTTCATATCTCCACAATCTCATGCGAATCCTCAATCCCCGAATCTCACCACCCGAATTGGGGGTGGCCATGGCCTGGTTGTCTCGTCGGTTGGCTCGCTGATCGATGGAGTTAAGCAACTTCAGGCGCGGCCAGCTGCTGGCTGGGTGACAGCCAGTGGTTTGAGGACCACTACTGGGTGGGACGGCTATTTGGGGCTACAACTGTTGGGGGACTTTAGTCTGACCCAGTTGCTGACTGTTGGTTGTCCAGCAGCTGGTGATAGCCACTGGTTTGTTCGTCCCCCAGCAAGTCTTCCATCAAGAACCCCCCGTGCTTCGGAGGGCACGTTAAGCCATCGGTCCCGGCTGCTACTGTCATCTCGTAGCAGTTGTTAGTTACTGGGATGGCGCAAAACTCCCTCGAAGGAGTAAGTGCCGCAGATTATCGTTCTGCAATAATCTACTCTCTGTACAAGATAATCTCACCTTTTGTGATTATTTTGTGCGGAGTTACGTCAAGGACCAAATATAACTACCCTATATGCCACAGGGTTTACAAGAGCTTCGACAACATGTTGTACAATCGAATACATGTTGTGACTTGTAGATTATAGTATTGACATATGTCGCATTACCAAGGGCGAAAATATCGATCAGCTGTAAAAACAGTTCTTCCAGAAGAACTTCCAGAATTTCGTATTCGCTGATATACAGGATGTTAAGAACATCGATGTCAATCTTGAAAGAGATGATATGGTTGATAACTCGTATTTATGCTGAGATTTTGCCTATGAATAATGAATGTGTTTTCAACGCACGTGTTCCCATCTCTCAGTTAAAGTGTGCAACATAATAAATGAGATAAAAAAGCAGTAATTTAATTAGCTTCTTCTTACTTTTTCTTTTGTACTTCAAAATATTAAAATAAAAGGTTTCCAGCTAATGGTTCATATAGCATTTATTCATCACTGTACATAACTGAATACGTTTTAAAATTGGCACGGATCTAAATTTTTATTATAAATTACTATATTATTATTGTTTCATATTACTACTTAATTTTTATGTAAAAGTGTTTGTCTGTTTCTTTCTCCTAGGCGGCTTTTTTAGCCTTCAACCACCTATTCCTCTCGGCCATTCCTGATCACTGGTGTCTCGTGCCGGAACTTCTAACCACCAATTTGTCGACGGATGAGCGACGCCATTTGTCAATCCCCGTGGAGAGTAGCACGGGACGATTCAGCCAATGTCACATGTATTCGGTCAACTGGAGCAGTTTTCTCCACGAAGCGAACAATTGGCCCCCGAAACTCAACACTTCCTGGCCGACGACCACGTGCCATCACATGTGGGAATACGACACCACTTATTACACGCGCACTTTAGTCACTGAGGTAAATTGAAATCTCTGTTTCGTATTAGCATTACGTCATAACACAAGTAAACGGAATGAATGAAAAAAAACTTATCGTGGGGTAAAGGGGTAAAGCATAAGCTTATTAGAAGTAGAAGTCTAGATGTTTTGAGGTAGATTCCAAAAGATCAATAAGTTCAAAACAGAAATGGGGCGGGGGGATTTATTGGCGCGTGTGTGTGAGTGTGTATGTAAAGATTATACATGAATAAATGGACAAGTGCGAGTCGAACTCGCGTGGAGAGGGTTTCGTACGATGAATATGTTATCTACCATTTTTTTTTTTTAAATCTGACCCAAATTTGTAAAAAAAGTATGTATGGTACCGGATTGTAGAGGGAAATTGCTGAATATATTGTCTATTGCTGAATTCTGTCTTGTCGTATATTCTTGAATACGTGGAGTAAGACCGAGTGATAGAAGGTATTCTGATATTTCATTTTTTGATTTGTCCTTAAAATTAAGGATAACGTTCATGATCACGTTCTTTCTGTTTTAGCTGAACTGAACAATGTGTGTTTCGACAGCTTCATCTTCAGGGATTGTTTTCCATTCAGAGAGTTTTGCAAGGACCTAATCATGTATCTATCTGATAGAATACAGTCTGTCGAATATACATCCCAACCATGCACCAAACTTTTTCCTCCAGTCGCGCGTTGTCAAGATGGAAGAAAGTAGATAACAACTGTTCTTTTCAATTTTTTAAATTCTGGCCGCTTTTTTGCTTCTGCTTCGTTCAATTTGGCGATTTGTTGACAGCAGGTGACCGAATTGATCGTAACAGTTCTTGCTAAGAGCTCTAAAAACACCATATTCTTCCAATTCTACTAGATTGAGAGCTTCAAGAGTGAAAGCTGTATTCTACGAGAACAGAAACGAGCAAATCAATTTTTACGCTGGCTTTCGTCATTATACACTTTACTTTTCACTTTTCTTTTCTGCATAGCGGTCTTTTCTTTACGGAAGTAAAAGGGTAAACCTTGGCGATTATGCGTGTGCTTAATGTTCATTTCCGCAGCATTAAAAAAAAACAATTGTTGATATTTTCCTTGATGTAAGCTAGAAGTGTCAGTTGTCAAAAGCTGCACGGGAACATGAATCCACAGCTGCATTCAGTACAACTATAGGAAAAAAAAGCAGTAACCTTTGAACAACCCCATATAATGTTTTATCTTTAAAACGAAGCGAGCAGCTGCTGCAACCAAGCGATTGGTAACAGGCGCATGCGTCAAACCAGCGCCAAAAATGCTTTAAATGTTCAACAAATAACTTCATTCATCCTTCGTTAATACGAATTGCTTGATGCATCTAATTAAGCAATTCTTATAGTGGTTAGAACTTGTGTTATTTTGAATAAGTATCGAATGAGTCCCGAACCCTGATATACTGTGTGGTTCTTTTAAGTGTAGACATGGAAATATCTCGAAAACAAAGCATTGTACGAAAAATGTCCAAAATCAAAAGTGAATTACTTCGCGGGGGGAAATTCTTTAGCCAAAAAATTAGCCCCCTCCTCCCCTTGTGAGGGGGAGGGGTAATTTTGAAATCTGAAATAGGAACCCTTATTTTTAATGGTAGGCCTATATTCAGATTGTACACAATATTCGAGAAATGTTTTATTCTTGGTGTTTTTTCAATTGATCCAATCATTTAAGAGATAGGGGCTATGAAAGTGTAGAACTTTTAAAGTTTTGAGCCCAATTTTATCGATGAAGACAAAGAGATAGAGGGTGGGCCTTACAGACGTTCCTATTCTACTTTTTAATAGTATTTAAGAATCCGAAGTCAGAATTTTTCAAAAATCCAATATTATTAAGTAGCGGAATAATGGAATTACTTATTGTTTTCACAAAGTCCGTCTGTCTGTCCGTTCGTCCATCCCCTTCATAATTTCCGCATTTTTGAGGTAGAAGGTTGAAATTCTGAATGTAGCTTACTATGGGCATGTGCACCTTCATTATTTAGTTTGGTTTTGATTGGCCCACTGGGGTCAGAGTTTCGGGGGCGGAAATTAGAGGGGATCAAAAGGTCTAAGCGTATTTACGCATATAAAGGAGTGAAATTCGGTATGCAGTTTCCTCTAAGCAAGATCAACATTACTAAGAAGTTTGGGCCAAATTGTCCCATTGGTGTCGGAATTGTGGGGGTGGCAGTTACTTGGTCTTTAGAACTATGGCAACATATGGCATGTCATATTTCATTCGATCGGAAATGATGAGAAACGAAAGGAGATAGAGCTCTTTTTCATTTTTTAAATACTACGTTCGAGAAAATCAATTTTTCGATTTAAAAAATTGGGAATGGGGGGGGGGGGGGTAAAAGTGAGATAAAAGGGTAAAAATAGATGATCTCAGGGCTTCCGCTACTTTCCTATACCTTCGGGAGGATTAACTTCTTGTTCAATTTACACGCAGAGACTGCCTCCAAAGGACCGCTGCCCCCAAGACTTTGCTTGAACACTAAAAAATTTTGGATTATTAAAATTTTGACTTCGGATTCTTAAAGACCATCAAAAAGTAGAATAGGAATGTCCGCAAGACTCACTATCTATCTCTTTGTCTTCATCGATAAAATTGGGTTCAAAACTTTAAAAGTTCCACACTTTCAGGGCCTCTATCTCCTAAACGATTGGTTCAATTGAAAAAACGCCAAGAATAAAACATTTCTCAAATATTGAGTACAATCTGAATATACCATTAAATAGGGGTTCCTATTCAAGATTTCAAAGTTACCTCTCGCCTGCCCCTCACAAGGGGCGGAGGGGGGGGGGGCTAATTTTTTTGGCAAATGAATTACCCCCGCGTAGTAATTTACTTTTGATTCCGGCCATTTTTTTCGTACAGTGTTTTGTTTTCGAGATATTTCCATGTCTACACTTTAATGGACCACCCTGTATTTATGAAACACATTTTGAAAATTTTGAAAATAGATTTTTGAGAAAATCGAGTATATCAGGCAGATAGACGGACAGAGAGATATAAGTGCTTAGATGATTGTTAGGAACTTTATTTCTGCATCGTCTGCCCGCGTTTAAATGTTTAACTATATGACTTTACAGTATGAATATGACTTACTTTTTGAGCGAAAATTGCTTTAATCACGCTTTTAAATTCAACCAATGAGTAAATGTTCCCATTAAAAACCTTAGTTTCATTGAAGTTTAGTTTTTGATCAAATTTCGAAGTTTAAAAAGTTAAAATTAGCAGTTGACGAGTAGTTTATAAAATTTGGTTGTTGCAGTAACTGAAGAAGGGCAAATTATTTACCTTTAAATCATATGATATCAAATTTTTTTCATTTTTAAAACACTTCAGAATTTTTTTATTTACTTTTAAATATAATAGTTTCCATGGAGATCTATATCAACAATGCTGATGAAGCGATTCGGTCACGAGCGGTGATGGACTTTTTCGTAGACTTGTCTTTAATGTAAATTACACTGATTCAAAGATGTCTATGTTCAACTCAGTGTAAAACGGGTACCATTGATTAATATATAGAAAAGTATATATTTTTAAAACCTCGCAATATTTTTAAAATAAAAAAAATTGTCTAGCTGTTTCGTATTTTTTTTCATGTTTATAATGTTAAGGATTTAGCATACGTGTAGTTCTTAAAGGAAAACATCTGGTTTTAAACATGCCTATGAAAATTTTAATTATTTCACAAATTATATGAATTCGTGCATTCTTACTTAACATGACCCTTTTCATAATATTCCCAATTTCCAAACAGTTCACCGGCCAGGTGGCCGAGAGGGCTAGGGCGTAGGCTTTCTAGTTCTCGAGTCCACTTGGTCGTGGGTTCGAATCCCGCCGTGAGCATGGATGTTTGCGTTTGTCCCGGGCTGCGTACAGATATAACTTGTGTAAAAGGCGCAAAATGGCCTTAGTAGTCGACGCCAAAAAATTCTAATAAACCAACCAACCAAACAGTTCAATCAATTACCATAAAAGATATTGCTGTTTTTAATTATGGTAAAAAAATTAATGTTGTAATCCTATGGGTAATGTCGCAAAGTGAAACTCACATCCTCTCTTGGGTAATAAGAAGTTTTTTAATAATGTAATAATATTTCCAAAATCTCAACACCACAAGGAAACTATTATTACCTGAATTCCTCTTAGAATTAGACAAAGATAACAATTTGCGAGCGCTTCAGCGTGGCTATCTCTTATCACAATTTCAACGCCCACTTTATAAAGTGTCAGTTATTTTTCTACTTTATTACAAGTTATCAGAAGCTTAACATAGCTTAACATGTTTACAATGCGAGAGATTCTAATCTAATTGAATTTCCCCTCCATTAAATTCTCTTTCTATACTTCCTCAATTTCTGTTCCATTAAATCCACTCCTTTAACGTGTTTAAACTATCTTGTATTTCAATCAACTTTCTAAAATCCTGCTCCACTAGATAATGCAAAATTGTAATATATATTTAATTATTATTTTCAATGGCTGACAATACTAAAAATCAATATTGTCAGTTCTGTTAAAGTCAAATAAATAATGCCTATATGCTAAATTAAAAAACTAACCACCCCCCCCCCCCCGATTAGGGTATAGGCAAGTGGCGGACCCTGCGGTCATCTAGTTTTACCCTTTTATCTGCACTTCTTACCCCTACTCCCAAGCTTTTAATCAAAAAATTGATTTTCTCGAACGTAGTGTTTAGAAAATGTAAAAATAAATTGGAATGGCGGAATGGAACATTCGCACAGGCCTACCAGGTGTTGATGATACGGACAGTACCCTGGAGAACACCAGCATTGACGTCACAAGGGTCGGGCATCGTGCAGCCAACCTTGACACGAAATATCCTGTTCGACAGAAAGGAACTAATCAAAGCAATCAGATCGTCCGGAAAACCACAAGTAATCATTTTATATATGAGGCCTTTGTGCCAAACCTGATCGAAAGCTTTTCGGACATCCAAGAAGATTAGACCACCGTATTTAGCACAGTTTAGAGGAGTGTTTAGATCTGCAACAAGCCTCCAGATCTGAAGTTGGCAGGAGTGACCTGGGCGAAAGCTGAATTGCTCCTCCCGAACAAGATTGTTGGTCGCACAGAAGTCGTTAATCCTCTTCAGAATGATGCGTTCAAAGACTTTTGATAACATAAGCAGTAAGCTTATGGGCCTGTAGCTGACAGCGAGAGCAGGGTTTAGACCAGGCTTGGGTATGGTAACGATGACTGACTCCTTCCACTTATTGGGGAAGTAACCAAGTTTCCAGCAATCGTTCATGGCTTTGGTAATGGTCGATATAACATTAGGAGGCAAGTTTTTGAGAGCACTATTGGTGATGGAGTCAATACCAGCTGCTTCTTTGGTCTTAAGTCGTTTGATGGCTTCGAAGATTTCTTGATTACTAATGACTTCCCCAGGGGTGGGGACACAATGACTGCGCCCGTAAGCGATGCAGCCATTATTAACTAGCTCAGTGTTTGACAGATTGTCTAGGGTGGTCTCACTAGGCGTTGTAAATTTATTGTTCAGGGAATCGGCGATCAATTGAGCCTTATCCCCGTCACTGGTGACAACGCTGTAAGCAGTGGCGGCAATTGGATTGGTCTGTTACCCTTTAAGGCCCTCACAGTTCCCCAGAGCGAGTTGTCCTGGACAGACAAGGACTTCAATTATTTTGCTCCACCTTTGATTTCGTAGAGCTTTAACATCCTCCTGAACCTTGCGAGAAAGCCGGTTGTACTTGGTCTTGAAGAAGGGAAGTTGCTTACGCTGCCATAATCTTCTGTAAGAATTCCTTTCGAGAATAAGACGCCTGATATAAGGAGGGAGGTGGAGATGTTCAGGACGCTTACGATCGCTAGTAGAGGTACTGGAAGTAGTGGCATCGTTGACAACACGGGTGATAGCATTGATATTACTGTTGATATCCTCCTTATCAATAACCTCCTTGTAAGGAATGCTATTTTCTCTAAGGATATCCCTAAAGAACTTCCAGTCCTGTTTAGAGCGGAGCACAATCTTCTTATCGATGTTTAAATCCTCAAACATAAGCATCACTAGGACGGTGGTCAGAAGATAAGTCGTCGACTGTGGATATATTATAGGGCTTGAAGAAACCTTTAAGAACTGCAATATCCAGCACGTCGCTTACAGTAGTACGTGTCATCAAGGGGACCAGCAAAGAAGGTGTCAATTTCGTTCAAGGTATATCCATATAAGATATTGCCGTTTTGATTGGGGTATTTGGAGTTCTACGCATGGTGCTTGGCATTCAAGTCGCCCGCAATAATAACTGGGATGGGCCCAGAAAGCAGCTCGTCAAGTTCGCACGGATCAAGCTTGTGCTTAGGTGAGTCATATAAAGAGATGAATTTGATTTCACCTGCGTCCACATCGTTTATAATCACGGAGACTGCTTCCATTCCCACAAAGTCTGGAGTGACAGGCTCACGATGATCAATGCCGTCCTTAACAATGATCGCTGCTCCACCAAAAGCGTGGCTGGCATTATTGCCCAGTGGCCGATCCTTGCGATAAACACGATACCCAGGCAAGGTGAAGACTTCAGTAGATTTCAGGTGCGTCTCGCACACGAAGGCGATGTCGACATTCCAAATTGTAAGGAAATTGTAAAACTCGATGCGCTTGCGAACGATTCCCCTTGCATTCCAAATATTGCAACGGAGTTTCTCTTGATTAATGATCTTGTATGGATGTCTGTCCATGATCATTTGTTAGATTCGTGAGAGGCAATCTATGACCTTGCTTTTCCATTTTCTTTATAGTGATTTAGCAAATTTTCCAGAAATTTGTAAATGTCATGCAATTGATTGTGGTCGACCATACGTGTGCCCCTAGAATGGATGCGACCGAATTTTTCCCTCTACCGTTTTGGTGCTTTTGATCCTTTTGACTTGTGGATATTTGGGCACTTGGTGTAGATAGATGTGTGCTGACCAGAACAACGTATACATTTTGGGGGTCTTTGGCTTTTACTTTAGTACAATCCCTCGACTTTCCGACTTTTACTAATTGCAAGCTATATCTCTTTGCTGATGACGCGTCCATCATGACTACTGATCGCAATCCCGCTCACGTCATATCTCGGTTACAAAAAGCCTTACATCAGTGCGAGAAATGGTTTGATAATTGGAGACTTAATCTAAATGTTGACAAATGCAAGGCGATGTTCATTACGAAGAAACTTTGAAATCCCCGAGTCGTCTCTTCCTTTCTGGTAAAGAGCTCGAATGGGTAAAACATTACAAATACCTCGGAGTGGTAAAACAAGCTAAATTAGAGCGACCATGTCTCCTACGCCATGAACAAGGCAAAGAAGGTAAAATTCAGTTTGGTAGCTCTTCTGGGGCGAAACAGCGCGCTTGGATTGGACTGCAAACTATTGCTATACAGGACGGTAATCCGAACCATCTTGCTTTATGGTATGCCTGCCTGGGCAACAATATGTAAGTCCAGATGGAAGGACCTCCAAACCTTCCAAAAACGTTACCTTGAGGAACATTGCCCAACTTGACAGGAGAGTTGCAACAACGATTTGCCGACGATTTTGATACCTCCTATTGGAAATCACGTCCAGGAGTTGCTGAAAAAGCTGCTTCCAAAGATGGACAATCCCAATCCTCTGGTTAAAGGTATTCTTGAGCATCCGCTCACCTTTAGAAATTTACTCAGACATCACAGGCTCGTCATATTTCGACAATATCCAAAAGGCCATCTTTCCCGAATACTGGATCTCCTAGGTCCTCGTGTCCCTTGTCCCTCGTCAATCAACAATCAACTCAACTCTATCGTCTTGATAGGAAAGGACTCCATCTTATCCTCTGGATGATTTAACTAGGTTTCATCTGGCTTCTTGCCTAGTTCAGTGTACTTCCCCTGGTTACTTTCTGGACGAGTATGGCAGTGAAAGTTTTGCTTTCGGACCGCTCGTTTCGTTTTCCCTGCACTGTTCGATTGTCGGTTGTCGTTAATCACTCGCTGATGAAGAAAGCATAGCTTTCGAAATGTACATCTGAGGCATTATTAAAATGATTATTGTAGATTTGTGGTTTCCTTTCGTCGTTAGTTTGATATAACTCAGGAAGTGATATACCACTTTCTTTAGGTCACTTCCTGTAAAAGTACAAGATAGAGGCATCCACGTTAATATTAATGGATTATCTCGATGCGTTCTGTTATATATGCGCATGCGCTACCGTAACAGCACTTTTTTGATTGGCTGCGTTATTTTTCTAATTTGTACTTTTTCGTTAGAGTTACGACTTTCTGTTAGGAATTAGAGCTCTAATTCATAACGTGAAAGTCACTTTCGCAAACTCTCTAATGAACTAGTCTTAATTAACGATTATAATGATGCAACAGAAATGCATAGTTTCTTCTTATGTCCATAAGAATTCCCAACTCCAGTCTAGACTGGTTTTGATAATTGACAAGAAGATACTCAGGAACACCCCTACGGGGAACACTGAACTCTGTTGTTTTCTTAAGATTAAACTGATTTTTAGCACGTGTAAGGGGCAGAAATATGGATTGGGTGTAAATTCCAAAGTCTTGATAAGACCTAAACTCCTATCACCCTCTTCCTGGGTAGCTCTTAATTTAGGAATGAAATTGTAATTAGGATTGCACGTTTATGTAATCGAACAAATGCCGATTGACGGAAAAAGAAATTGTATTGCGTGTGTTTAATTTTGAATTATACAATATTATTACTAATATTAAAAACAAGATAACCCGTCTTAAAATTTCGGCAAATTCTCATTAACAAAAATAGTTTCAGAATAAAAGTTTTATTTGCAGTTGAAATCAAAATTGGGGTTGGTATATAGTAGATTTGCCTGTCATATTTTCTTTTTCTCTCCGTTTGTAGGACCCCATTTGTCCTCGTCTTTCAGTTACATGGCTCATCAATCGATTGCCAATGAGCCGTCGTCGTCGATTCTCAGGCGGCTCATTATCGTGTCAGGGCTCATTGCCGCGATCATTTCCTTCGACTCGCTCGCCAGTTTCCTTTTCTCAAACTCTTCTCTCTGCAATGGACTGTAAGTTGAAACGGATAAATCTGAACTCAGGTTCCAGTTCACATTATTGCTTAAATAGACAAATGTCAAGAGAGATAATCGTTTAGAGCGAACGGGGCTGCCACTGCTCACCTTTTTTCGTTTTCCTGCTCAAGTGCTATCGAAAAGATCCTAGTCATTTAAGTTTTATGACTGTTATTATTTAAATTATGTGTAACCAATGTCTCAGAGATGAATTCAAAATCTATAACAAATTTAAAAATGCAAATACAGAAGATTTATGGTAACAATTAACATATTTAAATGTGGCGCGCGCGTTCATTTCACATGAACTATCACATGGAGTGTTGTTAGGGCAGGTGTTAAAAAAGTTAGTATTCGAACAGCGAGTTATGTCACCGAAAATTGACAGATATTGGAAAGGCTACATAACAGCCCTTTCCGATGTCAGATTCAGCTATTCCGAAATTAATGAAGCATGCAAGAAGCGAGGCTTCGTAGTCTCCAAGAAAGGGATATCAAGTCTACAAAATAACGTTGGCAAACCAGAAGCGGCGCTATTTTTAACGGTAAAAAAGCAGGCCAATCCGAGAAATTATTCCTCCGTGGGTAAAAAGCAGGTCATCCTTTTTATCCGTGGGTAAAATGCAGGCCATCCACTAGCCGTATTCCTGACACCGTCCGGAAAGTTCAGGCTCTTGTAACTGGATGTAACCTACCAACACAACAGGTCATTGCACAGAAGGTGGGAACTTCAGTGTAGACGGTAAACATAATTATCATCCGTGATTTACAACTGGAGAAGCGACACAAGAGTTACGTTCATAAGTTGTTGCCGCGCCATGTTCAAGAGCGACGGACCAACTGCCGTACACTGTATGTACCTGGCGGATAAAAAGTGGAAATACGTGGTCACCGTAGATGAAGCGTATGTTTATTTAAGAGACTGCAACAAGAGCCGAGCCAGCCATTTTTTACCGCCCAAGGACTTCAGAAAGTGGTATCGTGAAAGCGTGGGATACAGATAGAACGGCAAATTAACTTTACACAGAGTTGAGTCAAAGGCCAAAATTGACGGCATGTACTATTAGACTACCGTTCTAACCCCCATATTTACCCGTGACATTCCCGATTTGCACGGTACAGAGATAAACAAGGTATGGCTACACCAAGACAAGGCATCGAGCCACACCACCGCATCAACTCGCCTGTTTCTGGAACGCATGCTAGAAGATACCGGAATCCGCTCCATTCCATTCAGCGACATACACCCATGGATTTTTGTGGCTTTGGCCTACTTAAACGGGCTCTCGGAAAGAGACGACTGCGAACAGTGGAGGGTCTTGGGAAAGCGTGTCAACAGGAGGTGGCTACGAATTGATCTTGGTGTTCTGCCTCCCAGCCTCCTGCAGTGCAAACTGCGATGCAGGGCAATAGCACACTCGATAGTGGCGAAAGTGGTTTTTCACCTTCGCTGGCCCTCTGTAACTTGATACCATAGATCCGTAATAACTCTGTATGAAATATCTTTGAGAAACAATAGATTTTGAAGCTAATTATTTGCATTTCTTGAACACTGAACCCAGACGTCCTCCAAATCATCACCGAGTTGCGTCTTTGCTGTCTGATGAAAAAAGACCGAGGTTCCTTCCGTATGTCATGCCAATTCAATGTCAAACATGGGAAGTCGTAACAAATCCTTTCAAAAACTTCAAAGATTAAAAAAACTAAGCAAGTTTTTGATTTTTGGAGTTGGAACTGAATACAGAGATAGTTGTTGGCCCCCCTGCTGCCTTTGCCTAAAACTGGAAGGACAATTGGAAATTGCATAGTTTACCAACAGTTCATGTTCACTCTTTTTGAAATTCGTGTTCAGGTATTGTTGGATGAATGAAATTTGTGTCTATGTCTTGTTTTATGAATGTATGTTGTAATTCTAGCCAAAGGGGGCCCAATAAAATATTAAACAGATATTTCTAATTTATTGACTAGTGTAGCCCCACCAAACGACGTGCAATCGACTAGAACAATTCCTGGTCGTGCTCCAGCATTCTGCGATTTAACCAAGTAATACCAGCTTGCCCTTCCCCCACCTGTCCATTCCTTGAACGCTCACAATGCTTTATTGAATAAAGGGCTAAAATCTTTAACCTTTTGAAATTACCCAATAGAGTGTGATTAGCAGCGCCAGGAATACAAGCGGATCCAAATCGGCAGTCGCATGATCGTATTAACACCTCTGATTTCTGCAAAGAATAGAAAAGTTCGTCTACAGTGGAACGTCCTGATTGGACACATGAAGAATGGGAGAAGATTGTTGAGGTCTGAAACGTTGTTTTATTCCGATGGTAAGCAGAAGGATTTGCGGGAGCCCCATGAAGCAATGAATTCAGCTTGTCTTATCAAGACAACTCAAGGTTCTGGTGGTAGCTTCATGGTATGGAGCTTGTTCTACTGGTATGGAACTGGTTTCCTTATATTCGTGCACTCCACGGACTAACTGAACGTTGTGGCCGACCAATGCAATGCTCCATTTTTATCCTTCATGTGACCGTTTCTTCAGTTTGACTTAAAATTCTTCAATTCCTTATTGACTCTATGCCAACCTGCATACAGGCGGGGCTCGACATATTATTTGTAGTTGTAGACAATGAGTAACCAACCTTAAGAATGCTTGTAGTGTTAATTCGAGTATTATAACAAATTCCAAAATTTTATCAATATGATATTAAAATTATGTTATTGAACCCGCAACATTAAAATTAATTAACATAAAATTTGATCTTCAAATATATTTTGTTTCGTCAATAAAATTTGTATCGTCAAAATAAAAAACTAATGCTTACAACGACCACAGATGTATCATGCTCTTGAAAGAAGATTTTTAAACCCTTTCTTTTCAGTTAAGCTTATGTTTTAATACCAATGAGGTATTGCTGGTTTCTGATCAAAGTCAGATATACAGGGTGATTATAAAAGAACTTCACACTTTTAAAAATTTATTACATCAAAGCTATTCAGAATATAGACACACCACATACGGATTCTTAAAGAAAAACTCTTGAAGTTTATTGTGACACAGTTAAAGATGTTCAATATGCCCCCCTGTAGTCGAATTTGTCCCAAACCCGCATTAACAAGTCTTCATCAATCCCACGTATCGCTACCGTAATGCGTTCTTTCAGCTCGTCTAGGTCACGAGGAAGGAATAGGGTGAAGACCTTGTCCTTTACACACCACCATAAAAACGAAATCACAAGGTGTGAGGTCGGGGCTCCGCGGTGGCCACTTTGCAAGTTCCAGGTTATTGTTTGCTCGACCAATCCACCGCTGTGATTTCTGTGAGATCCACCGATTTGTAATAAATTAGAAATATTTTATTTCTGCACGGTGAGCAGAAGGTTCCTGGTTCGAACCCAGGCTGTGGAATTTTCTTTCCTATTTTCATCAATAGAGATATTTGTTTTTTTATTGGTCCGTCATTGGACGGAATTACAGCATGTACGGATCGACAAAACCGGTAACCTGGTAGCCAAATGCTATTAAATAACCAGAGGTGGCTACTAAAACGCGATGCTATTAATACACAATTCGAATCACCAAAACCCGCGTCAAAACGGCGTGTCATCGACTAGAAAAAATTCCTAGCCATGCTCCAGCATTCTGAAAATATTGTATTCTTCTTTTTAGAAGCTGATATTCCAGTTATTATATAGTTGATGCTGTCGCTATATCAGGATTGATTGCTTGATCTGAAATTCTTACATCTCGAATCCTCTTTTAGTAGTATAGAAAGATAAAGGTCCTAGACTGGGGCGTCGGAAGTAGGGGGGAGGGGGAGTGAAAGAATGATGAGGTAAAATTCTCCGGGCTTGGGATTCACAGGAGCCCGGAACACCAACTTGTGTTTCCCAATTCCAAATAAATTATTTCCTGAGTCCCAGCGATGTCTCTCGATGCTACTGGCCGTAGGGCTACCTGATAAGGAAAAATTATCTTATTTAGTAAAAACTAACAAAATAATCATTTAATGACCAAAATAACTGCCTGAAGAAGAAGCTGGACTGATACTGTTAACATTGTTTTTAGTTTAAAGAAGTTAGTTTACCTACTGTACATTAACAGTCATCACTCTTCTACATTGAAGAACCAAGACATTATGACCATCATCACATTGGTGAATAAACTCGTCTGGATCACGTGGAGGGCACGTAATAAAGTGGAAATGGCATTTAACTGCTGCTGGAGAAGGTAAGGAATCAGTTAATCACTTAATTTTGCGAGGGATGGGAAAGGCTGCTGATCTAAGCAAATTTGATAGAGGGCAGATTGTAATGGTCCGAAGACTCGGAACGAGTATCTCCGAAACTGCACGACTGGTAGGTTGTTCACGATCTGCTATTGTTAGTATTTATGCAAAGTGGATAAATGACGGTGAAACCAACAATAGACGCCAAGGTATTGGACGCCCACGCGTCATCAAAGAAAAAGGACGTCGGAGACTGTCCCGCTTGGTAAAGCAAGATCGGCGCCAGACAGTGGCTCAGCTGACAGCCCAATACAATGCAGGTCCAAGTGCAAGTGTTTCGGAACACACAGTTCAGCGGACATTCTTGGATATGGGACTGCGTAGTAGACGTCCCACTCGTGTGCCTCTGTTGACCAAGCGTCATTGTCAACTACGCCTACAGTGGTCCCAGGAACATCGAGACTGGAGCATGGATAAGTGGAAGAGAGTTGCCCTGTCGGATGAATCACGATTTCTTATTCATCACGTCGATGGTCGTGTCAGGGTACGCCGACATTCCAGGCGAACAGTTGCTGGGGCCCCCCCCCCCCCCCCGTACAGCAAGCCATACACAAGCAGATGGTGGCGGTATTATGATTTGGGGGACGTTCTCATGGGCGGCTCTGGGACCTGTAGTTGTGGTAGAACTGACCATGAAAGCTGCGGACTATCTGAACATCATTGCGGACCAGTTGCACCCTTACATGGCGTCTGTCTTCCCAACTGGAAATGGAATTTTCCAGCAGGACAACGCCCTATATCACAAGGCTCGCATTGTGTTGGAGGGGTTCGAGGAACATAAGGATGAATTCCAGTTAATTTTCTGGCCACCTAACTCGCCGGATCTTAATCCGATAGAGCACATTTTGGATGCCATAGAGCGGCAGCTCAGAGCTCAAACATCACTATGTCGGAATATCTCGACTTTGAGTGACCGCTGCTTAGACATTTGGTACAACCTGTCATCTACCAAGAATTTGTGACATCCAAGCCAAGGCGAGTTGCAGCCCAAAGGTGGCGCAACACGTTAATGACTAGGTGGTCATAATGTTTTGACTCTTCAGTGTGTTTCAAACCCATTTTCATCACTTTCTCTTAACACTTGCCTATTCATTTCCTCACTTAACACACAATTTCGTCACATAAATTTTATTTTCAACAAATATATATGTGACTCATTCTACTTGAAATCTAAAAATATTTTTGACTGGCACAGTTTCTTCCCAAGAAACATTTTTTTTAGTTTTTTAATTTTTGTTTAAACTTCTAGAAAGTCAGAGTTATTTTCTTTATTCTTATTCTTCGTTTTTTTTTGTTTGTTTGTTTTTTTTCCTTGAAAAAACTGGATATCATCGCCCGTCGTAAAGTGGATGTGTTACGGCAGTAGTTTATGAAATTCTGTGAAGATCTGAGACTGAGATTAAGCGGATGCAAATCTTGACGAGTTTTTATTTGCAACTTGACTTAAAAACAATTCCATTTCCCGGAAATAAAAACTATCGTTTATCTTAACCGAGCGGTCATTCAAGTGGAATTGGACACGATTCAAGCTCGACTTTCAAATGCTCGCCTATTTTTACACGAGGTTCTAAGAAGACAGAGTTTGTGGAAGGCACACACGGGAAGCTCATTCAAGTCGAACAGTATGCGTGTTCATGAAGTCATCTCCGTAATTTGCCGAGATGAAACGTCATCTTTAATACATCATCGCAATTTTTTCATAGCAATTTCCTCCTAAACGTTATTTTTTCTAGCTTTCTTTCTCTTTCATCCTCTGGTTTTCTTATCTATAGTTTTCTCCCACCTTTTTTTTAGTTTCCCAACAAAGAAAGCTCTTTTAAAAAGTAACGTTTGTTTTCCTCTGTGGCTTCACCACTAACATCGCCGTTTGGCTGTTCGGTCATTAACCTTCGACGCACGTGGCACTCTGTCTATTGCTCACGTGAAATAAATAGAACCCATTTTTACTCAACATAAATATTCAAGGCTGTTTCCTACGAAGAAATATCGTTTCTTTCCATTGAAATATTGGCTGTGATTTGTTTTTCTCCATCAGTTGCGATACTCTCGTCTATCTTGGGGGGGGCCCCCCCCTAGGGGCAACACTTCGATCTTAGGGCGCCAGTCGCAATTTTATTTTTTTTTCATTGAATCGATGAGACTACAATCAAAAGATGTACACTTTCAAAGAGAATCATATTATTATATCACAAATCTACTAACTTTTTTATACTTTCTTTTACGATACGAATAACTTTTCCTCGTAATTTTTTTTTCAGTTTTATTTTGTATTCATTAGATATTATAAATAACTTTCAGCTAACTTTAAATAATCATCAAGACTAGCCACGCCGCAATACCGAATAACTATAGGATCCTGCACCATGTCAGTGATTATAGGTTTCTAAATTTCCTTGATCACTAGAGATTGCCAAAAAACGTTCTGACGAACTCCTAAACTCAGATCGAGGTCTCATGGATCTTTGTGATTGGTCTAGCTTCGTTGATGTTATTAAATAACTGACCTTTTCTTTGTAATTTCTCTTAATGGCTACTTAGATTCCTCTATAATTTCTCCTATTGGCTTGTATTCTATATAAATAGTCGTTGTTAATGTATTATCAATTCAGTCATGCTGAAAGAAGGCCGCGTGGCCACCAAAATGTACATACATGTTTATTAAATTTCTTTGTGGAAAAGCGGTTGGTTTATGTCTCCTATTGATTGTGTGATCTCAACTGACAGGGCAATCCTTCCTGCTAAAACTGATACTGTCAATATAAACAACCACATTCAGAACATCATGATTCCACGCTCTATGACTGAATACAACTCTATTGAAACGGTTACATGTTGATGAGGGATGAACAGAAGTCCTCAGTCTCTCAATCCATCTATGAAGTATTTTTTAATATAACCAGAAATAAATCAATACTCATAGCCTTTCTTTGATATTCTAAAATGTTAAGGATGCAATGTCGAATTTTCCTGGGCGAACCCAATTGGACACAAAATTCCAGTGCGAGCACTTTAAAGAATTCTTTTCGTTTTGCAAAGTGAATATGTACTTTATTAAGGGTTTTTCATTTATATTCAAATTCATATATTGCAAATTTTCATCAAACAAACAGCCCGAGCAACGCCAGGCATATCAGCTAGTTATATAATAGATTCAAAGTATTGGATTTTGTGTACTAATTTTGCTAGCTTACTGATACTTACGCCATTAAATAATCCCACTTAGAAAAAGTTTGCACTCATAAGACCGGTGTAATCTTCTTCCTGTTTTTAAAGAGAAAATTGTGAAGGAAAAGAACAAATGTGTTTTTCCTGCAAGTAAATGCGACAACGGAAACATTCAATCGGAAATGGAACCCGTGATCTGAATGTAAGCCGACGATCAATCGACTCTAGATTTCGTTTGTTTACTTATCGATTTTTTAGATGCAAACAATACTCTGATGGAGCAAAAATAATACACATTTTATGGTAGCTATATCTAAAAAAAAAATTTTAATATTCGATCCTTCATTGTACTTAATTTTATCTTTAAAAAGGTTGTTATCAATATGGAATCCTTTGTTGAAGTGATAGAGGACCTAAAAACATGCAATTAATGTCTTATAAACATGTGACCTGTTTCACTTAATTATTTAATTACGGGTACCTTTTAATTCCTACATTTTTGTTTACAAAGTCTATGCATGGTTTTGCAGATGGTGCTCAAAGTGAGCTGTAATGGCCTAGATTTCTAAGCGTTACATCGTGGACTGTCTTACTTTTTTCCATATTACACTTATCGGCAAAATATCCAGGCAAAGAATTTCAATGTCCTTTAAATAACCCTAATGATAAATAAAAACCTAATGATAATCGTCCTGGCAGCATAAGAGAAATGATTAGCACGTCCATACATCAGGTGCGTATTTGTCATGATATTTTGATTAGAGTATTGCATTTTGACCACAAAAATAACTACACTCAAAAACCCATTATCTTCAAACTTTCACTTCTCTTGTTTATGCAGCTGCCAGATGCTTTCCACTGCAAACCACAACATAGAAGTTCAACCTGTAAAAAATAAAGAACCAAGAACTAGAATTCTTAGAAAAATTATAGTATAATTTAATAATTCTCAATTGTTGAATATACAAACTTATTGGAGAAATAATTTCGTATTGGGTGGGTGGTGGGTAAATTCAAATAAACAAGAAATTTACTTTTTAAGGGGTTGAACTATAAGTTGCTTAGGGTATTTGAGGACAAGTGATTGAGCGCCTGCAGTTTTACAAGTGAGTAATGTACTTATCAGCTAACGCAAGAAATGAAAAGACATGCCGTCATCGCTGCAATACATGTACAGTACAGCGATGTTGAAACTGCAACATTTTTGAAAGTCACTAGATCGTTGGTGAGCAAGTTTGGAAGGAGATGAAAACCTCAGGCGGACACGTATCGCCTGAAGCTAAACGCAAAAAGCACGCACAACATTCAAATTATATGAGAACACCACAATTTGTACAACAGATGCAAAATATTATCGATGCGAACCCAGGAATGTCCATCGCAGCCATCGCTCGAGATCTTCAGGTATCCGAGGGCACAATCCGCGCTGTGGTGCATGAGGACCTTCGTTTTAAGTCCGCGTTTCCCGCAACTGTGATGGTTTTAGTGGTGCTGAGTAGCGAGGAACATGTCCTGCCACCCCACTTCTTTGCACAGGGGCTTTGAGTGAATGCTGCTGGCTACAATGCGATGCTGCAAACAGTTGTAGAGAGCGTTCGCAATGGCAGACCGTATGTCTTTCAACAGGACTCTGCACCTGCACATAAAGCTGTGACAACACAGGAATGGATGGCAACCCATCTGCATGATCACATCATACAGAATTGGTGGCCACCTAACTCCCAGATTTAATCCCTTTGACTATTACATCTGGGGCGTTGTTGAACTGGAAACTAATCGACATTCCCACAGTACCATTGGTTCCGTCAAGGCCGCCATAGGCCGGGTAATGGCCGACATCCAGAAGACCATTTAATTCGGACATGTCAACGCTTCCGGTCTCGCATTGAAGCCGTCATGGCGGCTAACGGCGGTTACATTACCTAATTTTGTATGAATAAAATACGTTGTTTGGCATATAATGTTTTGTTCTACTATCTGCATAGTGTCCTCAAATATCCTACGCACCCTGTAGAAAAACAAAGATATATTTCCTCATAAAACCTGAAGAAACAAATCGTATCAGATCTTTCTGAGCCTGAAAAACGACGTTCTGACCGTACGGAAATCCACAGCTTCAAGAGATGATAGTCAAATCTTCGATTAACTGCTCATCAAGGAATGTCATTTCGGGGAATTCAACGGGAATTAAGCATCAATGTCTCTATAAGCACCATCCAGAGAAGACTGCAAATGAATAATAACCTGGAATATAAGCCAATGATCAGGAAACACCACTGGCTGTGATACAAAAGACTGCACGACTACAATAGGCAAAAAAAACACTTCTTGGACTGACAAATGGATATCTTGCCTTTTCAGTGACGAAAAGAGGTTTAATTTCAACGCTCCTGACGGGTGAAAGTATTAATGGCATGATTTGCGAACTGAAGATCGAAACTTCTTTAGTAGACAACAAGGAGGAGGAGCGGTTATGATGTGGGCACAACAGAATCTCAAACAGGATTATCTTCTTCCAATCGCTGAAGAAATTTCCTGGTAAAGACTGAATTTTGCAACGCTTCCCTACATGATTGCAGATCAACTTTGAGCTGGTTACCTGCACATAATCTGAATGTCATGAAGTCGTCAGGAAGATCTCCTGACCTAAATTCTATTTAGAACTTATGAGGGATTCCAGGAAGAGATGTTTTTGCCCACAAGAGACAGTTTAGTAGCTGTGAAGAACTAAAAAAAATAAATCATTGGCAGTTCGTATAACATACTTCCTACACTCATTCATACATTAAAAATATGCCGAGCCGTGGTTTTGATGTGATTAAATCTAATGGTGGTCCAATAAAATATTAAAAACTAAAACATCATCAGTATTCAATTTTTTGTGACTTTATTTATTTATTTATTTATTTATATTTATAGGATAGATTTTTTTGTCTGTCTTTGAGAAAAATCAATAAAATTTACAGAATTTCTTCATAAAATCAAATCAAGACAATTTGGTGGGACATTTATACAAGGTGAGGCAATTAATAAACGAGACTGAAGCAATTTAACAAATACAAGACATATTTCTGGCAAGACTGTTTAAAACAGAACTTAATGTTTGCTCTTTGTTCCATGTTTAATATTGGAACGTCAACTAATGACTGCGTGCGGTTGAAGCACGAGAATATACAGGGTGAATACAAAAGTCTGAACTTCCCTTTTATTTTTTGAACCGAAGCAGATATGTCAATTTTTATTATTATGTATCAACCCGGTAGAAGAACCATGGCTATTACAGACAATGGTACCGCACCAGAGGTTGACCCCCACAGGCAAAAAATTGCCCAAAAACGGGGTTAATGAGGAGAAAAAAGAGAAAGAGAACATATGAAAATGAAAAAGGAAAGAGGACAAACTAAATCGACTAAAAAAAATTTACATACTTATTGTTACTATTAAAACTTGAAGCCATTTTGGCTCTTAAGTCACAAAATTTCAAATTTGTTCTGTAAAATCTATTTGATAATGTTAAACCAGAACGGTTAGTAATACTAGCGGTAGATAAGCCAATGCTCTCCAAGAAAAATGGAGCCTCAAAATTACCACTAAGAATATTAATTAAAAAACGCTGAGTAGCAAATTCAGCTTTAAGTCTTAAAGAGAAAAGAATCAAATTATTAGATGATGAAGAACGCGATAATGAATTAATAATATTAATTATGGATAAAATTTTATGTTCGAGTCTTAACGAGAGATGATCCATATCAGTGATGTCAATTTACTTAAGATAATTGAGTTAAAGACAGTGTTAAAAAAAGTAAACGAAGGTAAAATTTTGCTCAATCTTCTAACAATACCCCGCATGCGTGAGATCCAATGGGTAAGAGTGCGAATATGTTTTTTAAAAGAGCACTTAAAAGAATATGAGATACCAAGGTCAGTCACTTCCTGCACTCTGATAATATCTGTGGAATTGATTTTATAATTATATAAAAACGGAGAACT
The DNA here is from genome assembly GCA_023313115.1 of Rhysida immarginata. Classification (NCBI taxonomy): domain Eukaryota; kingdom Metazoa; phylum Arthropoda; class Chilopoda; order Scolopendromorpha; family Scolopendridae; genus Rhysida; species Rhysida immarginata. Next base: position 3,596,389 of record JAHWFO010012523.1, read on the forward strand.
CGATCTATAACAGGAGAGTACAAGTGTTTTCGCTGCGTTTAACTTCATACCATTATGGGCAGACCATGTCGACATCTTATCGATTTCTTCCTGAAGGATCCTACAATCAGTGAAATCATTAATACGGCGGGATATTTTAATATCATCAGCATAGGCTAGTAAGGTAACATTCTCTAAGTTCAAGTAATAATCCAGATCAATAAGATAAATAATAAAGAATAAAGGGCCCAGCGGGGAACCTTGAGGAATACCACTGGTGATTTTTTTTTTCCGAGGAAGATTTATCCTTATATTTTATCCTAATTGACCTACTATCAAGCATACTGCGAATTACATTTAACAGTGGAACAGCGAAACCTAAATAAGGCAACTTCTGTAGTAGACGGTTATGCGAAACACTGTCAAAGGCCTTACTAAAATCAAAGAAAACTAGATCCATTTGCTGTTTCTTATCCGAAGTTTCGGCAATCGTAGATACAGTAATGCCCACGTTTAAAATTGTGGATTTACGCTTAATGAATCCAAACTGCCAGCCAGGGAGAACCGGTGAGAGATAAGAATATATATGTTTGGCGATTAACGACTCAAAAACTTTCGCTAGGAAACAAATTAAAGAGATAGGTCTGAGGTCTGAGGTTTCCTTAGGGCGAGCGCATTTAGGAATAGGGACGCAGTATACTTTCTTCCATGATTCCGGATACAAACCGGTCTTTAAAATTAAGTTAAAAATATGAGTAATCGGATTTAAGAGGATAGCAAAGCATCCCTTATATACAAAGCCAGGTATGCCAGAAATCTCCAGTCCACGATGGCATTTAGTAGAGTAAGCAACAGATAATATTTCTGAGTGAGTAAAGGAGGGTAAGTGCAATTTCCCAGGAATCACTCGAGCTCTTTCTTCCAGGAAAGTTGCAGAAGAAACGCTCTGTTCAATGGGAGAAGAATTAGACATGGTCTCTTGAAAGAAACAGGCAATTTTTTCAATGTTGTCATGGTCTGTTAAAAAATGCTCAGCACTACTAACTTTATTGTTTCTATTCAAGATGTTATTTGCATGATGCCAGAAAAACTTATTTGAAGCTACTGAATCCTCTAAATTGCGTAGATAAGCATGCCAGTCTTTTCTTTTCGCCGTCTTAAACTGCGAACTCAATGTTGAAAATTTTTTAAAAAATAATTGCCGATGCGTAGTTTTCCATTTCTTATGGATGTACTGTTTCTTAAACCATAAGGAAATTGTAACTCTGGAGAACCAACTGGGAAAACTACGCTTACTATGTTTACTATTGTTGGACACTTTTTCGGGTACATACTTGTATACCGCCGATTTAACTATCGAATCTAACTGGTTTAGTAGCTAAATTCACGTCTTCTTGGATGTTGACTTCTGTATAAGATAATCCATCAAGATAGCAGTATAGTCCAAAATAATCTCCTTTAGTCAAATCTAATGAATATGTAGGAGAAGGTAAATTATTTTTGCAAACTTCCACGATAGTTTCTATAGATAAAGCAGGGTGGTAATTATCCTTTCTAATCAATGGATGAGAGGCGTGAGCTATGGATAGAGGTAAATTTGAAGCAACTTTATCTAAAATTTTGATGAATCCGATGAATAGGAAGTTGTGGGTGGCCTATCCCATGGTGCACTTTTCATCCCAAATATGCAAATTAGGACACTTCAAAATTTATCTCAAAAACTGTAAGGGATAGAGAAAAAAACCCAATAGCAAACTTGTTCAGCATAAAAAAACAAACAAAACAAAAAAAAACTAATCCAAATCGGACCAACCAATCACCCACAATCACGTGGTGAACTGTTTGTAGCTTACAGTCACACTGCACAAGGAAAACTGAATGTTGATATTTCCACCATGTAAAGCATGCAAATCAAAAAATTAACATAAATTACCATACTCACATTCACTTTCATGCGGAAAAGCAAATAAAAGGCATGTTTCATACTCAGCACACAGAAGACAGAACAATTCCAGGATGGTAAGCTACACGATTCTGGAAATGGTCAACATGATCTTCTGCTTCGGAGAGGCAAGGAGAAACCTACATGCTGCAGTTAGGTTGTATCGAGACAGATACCCTAACGAACGCCATCCATCTCGTCAAACAATGAGTCACATTATTCAAAGATTCGAGGCTACAGGGAATGTTAATGCAGAACGAGGACGACCAAGGGCACAAGGCGACGAGGATACAACAACTAGTTCTGGCTGCAGTTGCTGCAAATCCCCACACAAGCAGCAGAGCAATTGCTGGAGATGTTGGGTGCCATCAGAGAACTGTTCTCAACATTCTACACGCACATCATTTTCACCCATACCATATTCATTGTCACCAGGAGTTACTGCCATTGGATTATGTTGCTAGGGCCGCCTTCTGCAACTGGTTACTTACCTGCCTGGATGACAATCCAAACTTCATTCATGAGGTGTTGTGGACAGATGAAGCCCAGTTCATCAGAGATGGAGTTATCAACAGGCACAACCATCATCATTGGGCAGACGAAAACCCACGATGTCTGCGAGAAGCAACTCATCAAGTGAACTGGAGAATCAGTGTGTGGTGTGGATTGTACAATGACACTGTAGTTGGACCGTATATTTACGATGGAACACTGACTGCAGAACGCTACCGGGCTGAAATTCTCAACGTGGTAGTCACAGACTTCATTGACAATTTGCCATTGGCCTCGTAACAGCGCACGTATTTTCAGCATGATGGAGCTCCTCCACAATACGGGTTGGTCATTCGCGAGCGTCTAAGTGAGATGATTGGCCGACGAGGACTAATTCGTTGGCCACCCAGCTCCCCTGATTTTACACCACTTGACTTTTTCTTGTGGGGATACCTGAAGGACAAGGTTTATGCGACGCAGCCTGCCTCACGGGAGGATCTGGTTCAACGAATCCAGGAAGCGTGCCGAGGAGTGACACCAGCCATGCTTGCCGATGTTTTGGCGTCAGTTAGATTCCGTGCCCAATTGTGTTATGGTGTCCACGGTCGTCACATCGAGCATTTTGTTGATTAACTTTTTTTTTAAAACTGTTTAAAGTAACTTGTTTGTGCAGTGTGACTGTTTGTAAGCTACAAACAGTTCACCACGTGATTGTGGGTGATTGGTTGGTCCGATTTGGATGATTTTATTTGTTTTGTGTGTTTTTTTATGCTGAACAAGTTTGCAATTGGGTTTTTTTTCTCTATCCCTTACGGTTTTTGAGATAAATTTGGTATGTGTCCTAATTTGCATATTTGGGATGATAAAAAGTGCACCATGGGATAGGCCACCCACAACTTCCTATTCATTGGATTCATCAAAATTGACATATCTGCTTCGGTTCAAAAAATAAAAGGGGGGTTCAGACTTTTGTATTCACCCCGTATAGGCGCGCGCAACTTTATTGTTGCAACTTGTACACACGACAAGCAGATAGTTCATAGATCGAAAACACGCATCATCGTGGTCGCACATGCTTGAACACGTCAAAGTAGCATCAGTATCGTTTATTAATTGTCGAACCTTGTAGCTTTGAAAAAAAAATGATTAAGTAAATTATAAATTATAATTTTTTTCTGAATGATTACTTAAAGTTAGTTTCCATGCACGCGTTTTTGACGCATTTATAACTGCGTCTCGACGCAGAAAGCAAATGTGCATCTGGACGCACCTAGACGCACATTGCAACAGCTCTTGACGCATTTAATTCGAACGCAAGTATCAGTTTCCATGCATGCGTGAAGTCTACGCAGAAAGTTCAACTGCGCATGCGTCACGAGTTTGTTTTGCAATTTTTCTCATTAGAGGGAGAAGAAGCTTCTCTCTAACCATCATGAGCACCACCTTGGTGTTTTTCGGATTTCTTAAAATATCATTATTAATTTCTTCAAATTCTCTTTCTTCAGCCATGTTGTAGCGAAATGACGACTGGACTGAACGTCTTTTGTTAACAAAGCAAGTGCGCTTGCGCAAAACAATCATGTGATCTAGAAAGATTTGAGACGCATTTACAAGTGCGTCAAAAAGTAGAAAGCCTATCTACTTCACTTTTCTGCGTCCAGACGCATGAACTCCAGATGCACGTCAACCAAGACTCGGAGACGCAGATATTCTGTTTCCATGACACGTGCATCAAGACGCACCAATTTATGCGTCTAGACGCAGAGACGCAGTTAAAAACGCATGTATGAAAACTAAGCTTTAGATTGTTTGTATTTTTGTGACGCACTGTAAAAACAGGCGTATACTTGTCAAGACTTATATTTAGAATGGAACGTCACTGGCCCTCAACATAATCATCGGCCTTGTGAATGACTTTATTCCATACCTGTGAGAGACGGTATATGCAAGAGTCTGGTCTATGCCATCGATGAAATTTGGACACGAGCGTTTGAGCTGGCACTGGAGCAGCATTTAATTGAGCTTAAATGAATGGCGGTATCACGGATCCCCACGTCCGAAAACGTTAGGCAGGAAACCAATTAAATGAAGGTAATGCTTATTGTGGTTTATGACATGGATGGTGTTATTTTTCATCATGTTTTTCCTCAAAAACAAACCATGAATGTCAACTACTCATTAGAGGCAATCTACCAACACTCATTTCTACAATACTCCTTGTCTTCTTGCGCGTAAATGAAAAAACTTTTGGAAAGACGTGAAACATGTTACTTTCTTCTGTTTCCCCGAATGTTTTCTGGTGTTACAAATGTACTCCGCACGCAGGGACGAGTGTTCCATCGCCACATAGAAATTTTTTAATGTGTTTGGAAGGAACCTAGTAACCCCCCCCCCCCCCCTAGAATGCCATTAACATCCCCAGGATTACAGTTTGGATCCTACCCTGCCGCGAAATAGATTGAATTTTGAGGAATCTTTTCTCAGCCCTATCCTTTTGAAGTTCCTTCTATCTCCTTTTCCTTATTTTTCTCTCCTGCCTTTCTGGAAGAGACAGCCAAGGTCATTCAACAATTAAAATCTTCGTCTTCTCCTGACCCTCTTGGTCTACGTGCCGATATTATTATTTTCGTTTCATCTAGTTTAACCTTGCCCCTTACTCACATTTTTAATGTTCGCAGTGGCTACGTACAGTGCAACCTTGTACGCCTTCCGTTCAATACAAAGGAAGTGGCTAGCTATACCGCCATCTACCAACAGAATCAGATGCCAGACTAACTCAAATATCGAACCAAGCAACATGGCGTATTCCCATCGCATAGTGGAGAAATGGAACGATTTAAACAATTGTATCTTAGCTTCGAGCAGTTAATGTAGGATAGAATGAATATTATTAGGCGCCGATCATCTGCAAGTCAAGATGAAGGAGGTTCTTCCGTTTCTGATGTAATTTTAGTGAAAATTATTCAGGGCCCCTTTCAAGGTCTTATAATTATTATATCTATTCATGTAGTCAAAGGTAATAGATTCATTATTATTATAAAAATTCTTATCTTTATTATAAATATTCATTTATTGAAGAATAAATAGTTTTTTTACAAGACATTTTATAGTTAAAATTTAGAATGTTACGATTTCTTCATATAAAATTTAAAATATTAATAAATTTAATTTTTAATTATAATAAAATTAAAATTTAATTTTTAATTAGAATAAAATTTTGGTTAATGTTAACTATCTGCACAATCGCGCGATGGCTGAATCCGCAAACTGAATTGTCGCGATTTCTGTAACCGGCCGAGGGGAAACCAACTGCCCCCTGTAACCAAATATGTTGGGGTATATATCAGTTATTTGCCCCCGGAGGGGGACGTCGTAGACAGAACGCCGAAGGCGTTCGAGTAACGGAAACCAGTGACCAGCGAGGCCCGCAGGGCCGAGAGTGGGACTTGCGTTTGCGATTGTGCAGATAGTTAACATTAACCAAAATTTTATTCTAATTTAATTAGAATAAAATTTAGAATAAAATTTAGAAAAAAATAATAGATTCATTATTATTATAAAAAATGAATTTATAATGGGCTGTGGAAGAGGGGCCATCTACGCGTAGTGACCGATATATTTGAAGGAAATGCAGCTTTTCTTGATTTGCAGATGATCGGCGCCATTAACAATATTCATTCTATCCCACTTTAGCTGCTCGAAGCTAAGATAAAATTGTTTAAAACGTTGCATTTTCCCACTATGCGATGGGAATCTGCCATGTCGCTTGTTTCGAAATTAGAGAAAGTTTGGAATCTGAAACTGTTGGTAGATGGCGGTATAGCTAGCCACTTCCTTTGTATTGAACGGAAGGCGTACAAGGTTGCACTGTACGTAGCCACTGCCTTTAACGTTTCTATTTCTCAAGGTGCCTTTCCTAAGTGTCTCCGTCAAGCTAAAATTATACTTATCTTTAAAAACGGCGATTCTAAAGATTTTGGTAATTATCGGCCGATTTCCATTGTACCTCTATTTTCTAAAATTTTTGAAAAGCTTTTTTATCTGTGTTTATCTCACTACGTATTTAGTAACGATCTGATTTCCTCAATGCAACACGGTTTCTTTCCAAATCGTGGAATTGACACCGCTTGTTACGAACTGATAGAATATGTCTCGTCTAACATGTCTAACAACAATTTTGTCGTTTCTTTATTTCTTGACTACTTCAAGGCCTTTGACTCTATTCCTATTCATCTCTTGATACACAAGCTTTCTCATTTTTATAACATTCGTGGTCCCCCGTTAAATTGGTTAACTGAGTTTATATCCGATCGTCTTTATACTTTATCTATATTTAACAAATCTTCTTTGCCTCTTATACGTAATCGTGGAGTTCCCCAGGGTTCCGTTTTATCTCCGCTTCTTTTCAATCATTTTATTAACGATCTATCTTATGCCCTTTCTCCCTCTTGTGCGATATTTTATGCTGAAGATGTTACTCTCTCTTTTGCTGATGTTTCTGTCTTGAATTTGCAAAATACTATTAACCATTCTCTCTCTATTCTAAGTAAATGGAATTCCGCTAATCACTTGTTAAATCTTACTAAAACCAAGTACATGGTCTTTCATCAACGTAACAAGCGTTATGTTCCAGTTGACTTGCCTATTTTTATAATTCTAAGCCTCTCTATTCTACTAGCTCCTTTAAGTACTTGGGTATTCATTTATCCCCTGACTTGTCTTGGAATACGCATATTAATGAGCTAGTTAAGTCACTCTCTAGAAGATTGGGTTTAATCTCGCGTCTTCACTACCTTCCTCCCACGATTCTATTTTTATTGTATCATGCGCTGATTCATTCAACGCTTTGTTATGGCATTCAATTTTGGGGTTCAACCTCTAACTTCAATCTATCTCGGCTTTACCGAATCCAAAAATGGTTTCTTAGAGTTTTATTAAAACTTCGTAAATCTACGCCTGTTTCGCACTATTTTTCTTCTTTTGGGGTCTTGACCGTTTATCAAATTTATATTTTACAAGTAGTAACGTTTACTTATAAGGTAATTAATGGTCACTTAAAGCTCTCGACGCCTTTTTCGATCCGGTATCATTTGGATTTTCATTCCTATGCTACTCGGTCTGTGAACTCGATCCGCCTTCCATTGGTCCGTAGGAATTTTCAACGTCGTTGTATTTCTTATGCTGGCATCAGATGGTGGTCGTTTGTATCTGCCGCTCTTCGTGCTTCCCCGACTCCCGCCTCTTTTAAAAGGAATGTTAAATCATTCCTGTTTGATACTTGTTTTTCTACTAACCGCTGTTAATTTTTTTTCTTTTTATTATTATTATTATTTATGAAGATGAATAAAATTTATTACCAGAATGTGCGTGGTCTTAGAACCAAGATTACTCAGACCTTTGACTTTGTTAATGAAAACAATCATTTGATCTATTGCTTGGCCGAGACTTGGCTAAATAATACTATCTCAGATTACATGTTATTTGGTGATTTGTTTAATGTTTTCAGAAGAGACAGAGTCGGTTTGAGGCGCGGCGGAGGTGTCTTGATTGCTGTACCCATTTCGGTAAAATCAAATGAATGTCAATTCGAAACTTCTATTTCTGATATTGATGTTGTTGGTGTGGTTATTCACAAAAGAAGTCATGCCTCTAAAAACAATAAACTGTGCATTATGAATGTTTATATTCCTCCGTTATTAGTCATGTCCAATTATGAGATTTTTTTAGAGGAGCTTGCCAACTTTATTATTGTGCAGGATACTGATTTTATTATAATGGGAGACTTCAACTACTCGGACCTTAAAGATTACGCGAATAAGAATTCATATGCAAACAAACGGAAGTTAGCCACTGAGTGTTGGTCTAGTGAGGTTAATGTTATAAATAATAACTGTATTAGTAACACATTTGGTGATAATCTGGATAAAGTCTTTGCGAATTTCGAATCCCGAGTCTTAAAAGCAGATAAATTTTTGGTTCAACCGGACGTTTATCATCCCCCATTGTTTATCTTATCGGAACTATTGGTTTCTAGGGAATCAAGGATGACGCGTTCGAAGTTTATTCTCAGTAGAGGCGATTATGGTGGTCTCTTTAACTTTCTGAACAATTTTGATTGGCATGACATTCTGGAATGTGATAATGTCGATAATATTTGGAATCTGCTTTGTGGGACAATACGCGTCGCTGTTAATAACTTCATTCCGATGTCCGATTCTAAGAGACACGGTCAGACGCGTGGGCTTACCTCCAATTCTTATAATAATTTTCCGAGTTGGATCTCATCTTCCACCAAAGAGTTATGGAGGCTGAAGCAAAAGCTCCATAAAAGTTACAAACGGGTCAAGTCTACAGAGGCTTTTAAGGATTTTGTGAAGATTAGAGGAAAATTCAAAGCGAGTTGGCGTCTTGATAAACGTAATTATTTTTATTTATTGGGTGCTCAACTTCGGTGTAACCCCAGAGCTTTTTGGAATATTGGCAAAAAATTACTGAATTCCCATGTGGTTAAACCTGTTGCTATTGAAGAAGATGAACTGGACGAGATTGCGCGTTTTTTTGCCTCGACTATGAATAAGGATGTCTCATTACTTGTAAATTCTTCCCTACTTGCCGATTGTTGGAGTATGGTTGGCACACTTTTTAATTGGCAACCTATTTCAGCTCAGTTATTGTGCGATAAGGCTAAGAGCATGTCGGCTTCCAGAGCCTGCATCATCCCCGGCATCCCAGATTTTATCTTTAAGGGTTGCCTTGCTGCTCTGTCTGTTCCTCTATTGCACTTATTCAATGCGTCGATTGCATGCAGTACGTATCCGTCTGAATGGAAGCGGGTTATTATTCATCCAATCCCGAAACAAGGAGGCTCAACTTGTTCAAAAGCTTTTAGACCAATCACGTTGATCTCTTTCCCCGCTAAGTTGTTGGAAACCCTGATGGCAGAAAGACTTTCCGCCCATATTGAACCTTTCTTGCCTCAAGCGCAACACGGTTTTCGGCCTAAGCGGTCCACGCAGACTAACTTGGCCATTTTCTCACACTTTATTGCTCGCAACGTTGATTGCAGAGCGCAAGTAGATGTATTATTCTTGGATTTGGCCAAGGCGTTTGACAGCGTAAATGTTGCCCTTCTGCTCTCTAAGCTAGAATACCTGAAGCTGCCTGATTTCATAGTGCAATGGTTCCGCTCAATGTTATCGGACCGACGTTTTAGGCTTACCAATCAAGACCCGGGGGGTTTAGGGTATCCGATAAAAAGCGGTGTTCCGCAGGGTTCCCCCTTGGGCCCTCTTTTATTCAATATCTTTATAGCTGATCTTCCATGCGCGCTGGCTTTACTACCGGTTAAAGTGCTGATGTACGCCGATGACATCAAGCTTTTTTTGTGCGATTAAGTCACTGCAGGATTGTGCGATTTTGCAACGGGGTCTTGTGGCCGTTTCTCACTGGGCCAACTCCAACGGTTTATTGCTAAATGTTCAGAAATCTTTCGTCGTCTCATTTAATCGTAAAACTGCCCCTTTTTTCTTCGATTATGGCACGACGGAAGGTTGTCTTGTGAGGAAGAATGTGATGAAGGACCTGGGGATCTTTTTTGCGGACAATTGTTCGTTTTTGAGTCACTGGGATTCACTCGATCGAGATATTTCTCGTCGGGTGGGACTCATAAAGCGCCTTACTCACTTCTTTTCTGATATGAGTATTTTTGTAACTCTACTTAAAGCTTTTGTGATTCCGAAATTGCTTTACTGCACCTGGATTTGGGTTGGCGGTAACACACAAAAGATGGCTTACGTACAACGAAAAGTGTCTGGTTTAATGAAATTCATACGAAGTAGACTCAAAACGAGGGATCCACCGTTCATTCACAATAATGAGTTCAACATTCATTTAATTTTTAACCGCCACTTGCTAAACATCTTACTTAGCATATATCACGGGAGAATGTCTGTTCCCGATATTTCGGAGGACTTTTATTTTAATGATATTAAACGAACCCGTAAAGGGTATGCGTTTCAACAACTGCATAAATGGAGAACAAATCTGCGCGTAATTGATCCAGTAGACAAGCTTATTAAAAATTATATGGAGAACTTTGCTCATTTTAACCTGGATGAATTAAACGATAAACATTTTAACTTATTTGACTGAGGCTGTTTGTTGTTGCTACAATAAAACAACTGTCCATTAGTTTTTTTTTTCTCTCTTCTTTTTAAGTCTTTAGCTTTTTGTGACAACTTCGGTTTTGGCCTCCCGGTTTATCCGGTGGTTTCCCCCGAGGTTGTTATATCACTTTTATCACTGTTTTTTTTTTTGTTGTTGTTTTTCTTTTTTTTTTTTTACTAACTCATTATTACTGTTATCATACGGTCAATTTATAATTGCTTTTATTATTATTGTCGTTTTTGTCACATTATGTCCTTCCTTATTTGTTTTTATTTGTATTTTCATTAACCCCGTTTTGGGCTTTTGGCCTGTTGGGGGACAACTTCGGGTCTGGCCCTCCAGTTTATCTGGTCGGTTTTCCTCGTTGTTGTTACATTATTATTATTATTATTATTATTATTATTATTATTATTATTATTATTATGTTAATTTTACTTTTTTTTGTAATCCTAAATTTGATTTTTGGTTATTTATGGATCTTTGCTTTGTATTTTTTGTTTTTATTGGCTTGTTTGTTATTTATCATTATTTTGGTTTTCTAATTTTTACTTATTTTATGTTGTTTCGTGTTTTTTGTACTTTACCTTCCGGAGACCTAACTCGTCGGCCTATGGCCATACTGGCTCCGGCTAGGTAATTTTTATAATTTTTTTTTTCCAAAATAAATAAATAAATAAATAAAACTATCAATAGAAACGGATATACTGACGGCAAACTCCATCTCTCACAGGCATGGAATAAAATTATTCATATTGGCGTGAATTGAGAGTCAGCGATGTTTCCATCTTGCCTATACGTATAAATTGTTACTTACGTTAGTAGAATATATAGATCAATAGCAGAAATAACGAGACTCCTTTTCCATAATAAGTTTTACCTCTATGAACATTTCAACCATCAATTCACCATTCAGAAAGAATATGATGACATGTATCCTTGCTGAATGATGTCCACTTGGTGGTTGAAATGTACATACAAAAAGTAAAATCTAGAGGAGAGTAGGGCAAAGTGGATCACTTAAATCTAGGTGAAGATTAAACCTACGCAATTTGAGTTAGTTTTCTCAGATTCACACACATCCAATAGCTTAAAGCAATGGGAACAATAATCTGAAGCAATCACAGTTATATACTCCAGCCCACAATGTGGGCAAAGTGGATCATACACACAGAGGTACAGTGATCACAGACAAAATCAAGTTGTCCTTCATAGGATGTCAATGACGCTTCGAACCTTTCTTCACACATTTCTTCGAACCTTTGCCTCTCGAGCTTCTAGCTGCAGAATTGGATGATTTTTCCCGTTTCTGGCGAGCTTGTCAATATTTTGGAAGTTTCCTCCTGACACTTTGTTTACGCACTTCTCCACGGTAGGCAATGGTCTCACATCATCAATGAATCACTTTGCCCCATCCTCTCACTTTAAAAACAAAAAAATTCCATGAGCAACACATTAAGCCTAACGGGCGAAAACTAAGTCGAATTATATTATCGATAAATCACTAACACACATATCTAGAAAAAATTTTGATCAAACGAGTCATTGCTGAACTGCAGCTAAATGATGAAACATTGTAAATTTTACGAAAACCGCATGAAAACACATTAACTTACATAATTTACTTCGTTCGGTCTTAACACATCTCACGATGACTTGTACTCTGTGTGCACTGACTAGGCAACACACAGAAAGGTGCACGTCGTGCCTTTTATCTGGAAAAAGGGAAATATTCGGCTGATCCGCTTTGCTCCCTATATCCATTTTGCCCCACTCTCCCCTATTTTATGTTGATAAGAGGTTCCGTTATTTCAGAAATTGCTTCTGTTATAGACCTGTTAATTTAGTTTTCAATCAACCCTCATTGATTAGATATGAATCCCATTAATCCTTTTATGTACCCAGGCATAGAGACAGTATAACTCAAAATTTAGTCTTAGTTTGTGCCACCTGTGTTAGGGAGCATTTGGACCTTTTGCATTGAGTTGATATATTCTTGAGCAATCTTCGGCCAGAATTTTGTCCTTTATCGAACCGAGTAATTTTCTTAATGCGTGTCCACTTTTGTAGGTGACGTTTAGTCCAAACTTCTTTGCTGTCGTCTCCAATATCTTCACTATGGTTCTGTTATAGGGAAGTACGAAAAAATCGTTTCCTTCGGAATGCATAAAAGGTTGCATGTGCACATGCATATAAATTCTAAATACATATTCGAAAAAAAATGAGATTGTACTAAGATAATTCTTAATATCAAAACTTGTTTTTCTTGATCCAGTACTTCCAAATGGAAAGAGAAAATTTTCGGTCTCTTCCGGTTATTGAGCTTCTACTTTCACAAATCTGAAAGGGTCATAACACAAAGACTACTTGAGAATTAGACAGTTGTTATGAAATTAATTTATATAGTCATAATATAATAATCAAAAGCCAAAACAATTTGCGTTTCATGAAGAAGAAGAGTCTAAATAAGCAAGTTTCATACCAAGAAATAACTAAATACCAAGAAGTAAGTAAACGATGTTGGGCAATACTGAAATCATTTTTTACAGGGTGATCCAAAAATCAGGAAAAACTTTAAAATTCATTAATTCGCACACAAATGCAGATAAAAAGATTCTGTTCGCACGGACACGATTGAAATGAAGTCGGATTTTTTTTCCAGGAAAAAAACATTAATGCTAGAATTGTTCGGTTTTTGACCAACAGGCGTTGTCAGGTTACAGACATTAGAGTTCCTGTATAAAGTACAGGAACTCTAACAGACATTAAAGCTCAGGCCGGCTCTAGCAATTTTGCCGCCCCGTGCAGAATGCAATTTTGCCCTTGCCGTGCCCCCCCCCCCCCCAACATTGCCGTTGCCGCCCCTAAAAGTTTGCCGCCCTGTGCAAGTGCACCACTTGCACCTATGGTAGAGCCGGCCCTGTTAAAGCTCTATTATAGATAACCAAAGTACGGCAATTAACTTTCCCAATGCTAGCTAGAGAATACTGGTTGTTGATTGGTTGGTTTGAGGTCACATGAGTTTGTCAGCCATTTTTGGCTCAACAACTCGTGTAAAGAGCAGTTTAGATTAATTTTTAAACGAAGTATTCGTTGATTAATACATTTTTTTTTAATTCGAACATAGAAATTTGGATGGATAACTGAGTTAAATCGGCTTAAGGAAACTTTAAGCTTTTTTATTATCTGGAAGCATTTAATGATATAAATTTGAAACGGTTAAAAAAGCAAAAGCACAGGTTAAAAATTGGGTTTTCAAATCGGAAAATGAAATAAATATAAAAAATAATACTATTTAAGCATACTTTAAAAACTCCATCAAAAAATAAAAAATAATTGTTTTGGTGACGTATTTATTTAAAATTAAAAAATTTAAGTATGGCTTAATTCAATATTTTATATGAACGGAGGGAGCATAGTGAAAAACTCAATTCATCATGCACTTAATATCAAAATAAATATTTGCATTTACAGTAACATCATAGAAATGAACATATATTTTACATATTTAAAAATTATGTATAAAATATAATATTACCTTTTTTAATTTTATGAATTCCTATTTAAATGAGAAGCACCAAAAGGCTTTTTACTTTTTAAGTACACCTTTTTAAAGTTTTTTTTTAAAAATACTTTTTTATTTATGATAAATTAAGTATGATTCATCATTAACAGGATACAATATTTACTTGAATATAAAGTTTGATATTGAATAAACGAAAATTCGCTGTTTGTTTAAAACAAAATTATAGGAATTTTTAACTTAAGTTTTTGGCTAATTTACACCTCACCATAATAAACCTTAATAATTAATGAATTTTAAAATCCATTTCATGTGTAGGTTTTTTATTAAAATTTTTTATCAAATTAAGAGAGGAGTTCCTCAGGGCACTATCTTGGCACCTATTTTGTTTAATATTTTCATTAATGATATTTTTAAACTTAAAATTTTCGGTTCACCATATGCCTATGCAGACGATTTGGTTATTTTATATTTAAACAAATTAAATGATAATTTAGTGAAAGTCAGAAGTGATCTAAAAGTTTTAGCAGAATGGTTATACAATAATGGATTATGCTTAAACCCTAAAAAAAATGAAAATATCAGCTTTTTTCTTATAATGAAATTGAGGGTTATGGTCCATTAAATTTTCATAGATTCTTATGTCAGGACAGTTGTTCAAATGGATGTGGATATATACAGCAGACTAATGAATTTAATTATCTGGGTGTTATTATTGACTATAGATTTAGTTGGGATTTACATTGCCAATCACTATTAAAGAAAATTAAATATATTGGATGGACTTTAATTCAACTGAAATATTATGTACCCGCACCACTACTGCGAAACTTGTATTTTTCTTTCTATCATTCAATTATTCAATATGGAATTATCATATGGGAAGGCTCATATAAAACTCATATTAAAAAAACAAGAGGGATATCATAATGCTATTTTGAGAATTTTATTTGGCATTGATTATCAATTACATTTCCTTACCATAAGAAAAATATTTATATTAAAAATTGCAATTGATGTAATTTTAATGAATAATTCTACTCTTTGTTCGCACAATTATTACAAGACCAGATATATGTTATCATACCCAATGCAAATACCTCGAATAATCCATACCTTTGTCTCACACCAATATTATTTTCTTTCTAAAAGAATATACAATCTCATTCCTACATATATCAAATGTAAACCTTTGATTAGAAATTGGCGTACTGAACTCAAGAAATGGATTTTTTCAGTACTTATATTGAACACTTTTTTTCTTTTCCAGTCTATATATTTTATATTAAAAATTGTAAATTTTGTAAGATTATAGATTTATAGGTTATATTTTCCTTATTTTTATATGTTTATTTTTTTATTTTCCTTATTCCCTTATTTCTTTATTTATAACATATCCAATATGAGCTTCGGCTCTTGGATAATTTTCTTTCTTGGCCCTTGTCACACTATTTTAATTTTGACAAACTTGTATCAACTTTGTATAATTTATTTTAAATTACTTAAATCATAATCTGATAAATACGATTAAAATTAACAGATTTCATTATACTTATACAAGCATTGTTAATATATTACCAAATGTATACAAGAATTACCAATAAATAAATAAATAAATAAAATAAAGATAAAAAACAAAAAATTGATTTTTTTTTTGTAGCAAACCTTAAATTAATTATTCCTTATTCTTATTATACTGTAATATTATAATTATATATGTAATAAATATAATACTAATGGCTAAATTTAAGTTATTAATTGAATAATTTCATGAATTTATTCCAAGTTTATAATTTCCTGGTGCCAAGTTAAGTTATGTTTTCAACCCCAAAGTAAAAATTGTAAATTTAATCTTTTCAAAATTATGTCTAAATTATTGTCAGGCTAATGTCAAAATTGTTATTAGTCCAAACTTAAAAATTATTCGTGTAGGCTATTCAGAAATCTTTAATTCATTTTTGATTTTTTATTAAACCTGTCATTGTATGATTTTTCTTGTTTTAGTTTTTTTTTAATTACTTAAGTTGTTGAAGATCTTAAATTTCATGAAATTATTCAATTAATTCACTTCAACGCAACGTAATTTGTAATGAAGTTATTAATATAAACAGAAAAATTAATTTGATAAAAATTTATAAAAACCTACACATGCACTGTATTTTAAAATTATTAATTTATTAAGGTTTATTATGTTAAAGTGTAAACCAAACAAACACTTGATTAGTCAACATTAAATTACCTCAACCTTACTGTTTTATATATATGGAGAAAATTCTAATTGAAAACAAAATTTAAAGGAAAACAGTAGTTATAAAATTTATTGTTAGTCAGTTATATTTCCAGACGATAATAATGAGAAAATATTTTTTAAAAACTTGCATTTAAGCCATATTTTAAAGATACCGTCGGAAGGGAAGTAAAGCCGTTGGTCCCGTGTAGTCGTTTGCCGGCTGCACGTTAAAGAACCCTTGCGAGGCAAAATTTGCGGTCCCTATAACGCCGTCCTGAAATGACCATGGCAGTTGAAAAGGACGTTAATACCAAACAAATCAAACCAACCTAAAGATACCGTAACTGTAATGATAAGGTGAAAAGGGCCAAAAATGGCGGATTATGTAGCTGAGGCAAAGTTTGCCGTACTTTGGTTATCTAGAGCTTTAACAGACATCAGTTTATGCACATTTTCAGACTGTAAGATGCCGGATTAACTATCAGTTTACAAATTTTCAATGTGCCGTCCGTCATTCAGTGTGTTGCTCTTTTTATACCGTCTAAAAATGTGCATATACTGATGTCTGCAATCTGACAATGCCATCTGTTGGTCAAAAACCGAACAATTCTAGCATCATTTCAATCATTTCTGTGCGAACAGAATCTTTTTATCTGCTTTCGTGTGCGAATTATTGAGTTTTAAAGTTTTTCCTGACCTTTGGACCACCCTGTATTTGTACAACTGACGATCGGTTCTCACTTTCCTGTATTAACTCTGATGATGGCATAGCGAAAAAGTCATCAGCTTTACAAACAATTAATAATTTCTGTATTGCCCAAGATCGTCTTTCTAATTATTGCATTTATTTCTATAAAATCTATGTTGAGAAACTTTTCCCGTGACACCACCAGTGAAATCTGGATTAACTTGATTTAGATGTCTTATTAGTTTTTATTTCAAAGAATTAAAAATTTTATATTTTTAACCCCCTCAGTTGAATCTCGTTTGTGATCAAAGATGGTGGCCGACGTTTTGCATGGCAGCATTCAACGTGGGCAGCCTCTGTGGAACGATCGCGTGGGGAACCGTCGCCGACAGGTAAGTTTCGCCAACTTCCCCCTCTCTTCTTTCGATTAATTGACAAAACCAAAACGAGACTATCAACCTTTTTCCATTCCCTCTCCATTTTTTATGCATTTATAACCAAAGAGGCCGTTAACCTTTCCTTTTGTCTGTGTGCGTGCGTTTGTGTACGATAATGCTTTCGCCATTTCATTCATTATTTGTCTCTTGTAGTTTTGCGTTCGGGGAACCAACTCTTTATTTTCACTAGGCAATTTTTTCCTGCACGGATTTTTAATCACTTTCTTCGATTTCTAATCCATAGCGCTGTATTGGTTATCGTCACGAAGGTCGTCAAACTTTACCTCCACCAGTTTTATATTACAAATTGAATGCTTAGCTGCATTTGTTTGCTTTATCTTTGATTAGGTTTATGAATATCGATTATAAAGGTGAAAAACAAAAGAGAAAACATCCACAAAATTAATCGGGAAAATTCTATTAGATTTCTCCCTAACAAATATTAATTGCCTTTTATAATTAGTTTTCTTGCATCAGATGTTGAAAGTTTTTTCCTTCCTCTTCTTCTTCTTTTGAACGTTTAATTACTGTTGCTGGGGAATTAAATCTTTATTACCTCCTACCTAGAGGTTACCCCCCTACCTATGTAACATAATAGAAACGTTAAATGTTTTCAGTTCGCTGGAAAAGCTCATTTGCTATTTCCATGAATCGTTTACGGCCGAGGAAGTTTATTTGAAACAGAATATTGAAAACATCTGCTGCCAATTTGAAGAGGAGTAAACGACTTCTAAATTGTAAATAACTCAAGCAGATTTAACGCATAAAGATTCGGAAAATTTTTTAAATTGCTTGTGTTTATTTGTTCATTTATTTTAAAATCATGCCTCACTCTTTAGGTTTACCTCATGCGTTGAGAAAACTCAACAAGTATTTTAATGGCACTCGATCTGAGAGCAACGTTTGAAATCGCGTGAAACAAGCAATATAAAGAAGGAAAAGATGATGAAGTGATTTCGAGCAGTGGGCAAGAAAATAAAGATAAACGAGTACTTGTCTGACGTTATCATTTTCTAAGCTACAAGGTGGTTGATCCTTAAGAAAGCATTGATAAACGACATTGAATGGTGTCACGTAGCAAATGGCCACAAAATGACCCGTTCCTAAAATCGTCGTGTTCAACAACTATGAAACAAATCGAGAATCTCGTCACTTCAAATTAGATTGAAATCACGCCGAACTTATTATTGACTTTGGGTTCTGTCATTAGGAGCATCTAATAGGATCAAACCCATGAAATTCACAGTACGTGACGTGAAGCGATCGATCGCCTGACAATCTCGTTATTTCCATTACAGTCAACTGGAGAAAAAATTGAATTTCAAGCTTAATCGAATTTTTTATGAATTCAAATTTTTTTATAAATTCCATAAATATTCCACTCCCTTCTCATCACCCTTCAATCCAATAAATCATCCAGCCTTTAGTCGACAGGGAATGGCAACGAGTTGATTATTCAGTTATTTCTTTGTTTTTGATTATCTAATACTATAAAAGATCTGTCAATAACGTGGAAACGTAGGCTAAATTACATTTCATAGGAAACCTAGGAAATCTTGATTTTTGCCTGAAGATGAAAACGGATTTGTTTCTGAAAGCTTAGAAAACAGATTTTAATTTTCATTTCGTCCACTGACAAGGAGCAAGATGGTTTCTAAAGAACTCAATTGTGGACTATGTGAAGATAGATGGGTTCCATAATTTTCCACGGAAGCGCCATTTCTGGGATACCAAATTCTCTGCCATGATTATTATTGTGTTTTTTGCGTGAATTTTGATTTAATGAAAGGATAAATTATATTTCTTTCTATGCACGTTTGTGGCGATGTGCTCTAAAGGAAGATAAATTTTCCATTGGAATTCTCTTCCCCATGCTCTGCATACACAAATTTCACCACTATCCGTGCAAAAACGCGATCTAACTTTAAAATTATAACCACCCTCTAACTGATAAAATAAAAGAAATTAATTTTAAAATTTTTCTTAATGCACTATATTCAGAAAAATTATTCAATTCAAGTTTGACTCTTAGCTTATTTCATGCAAAAATGCTAATGAATAGATTATGCAAAGGAGTTGTATTATAACATATTAACAACTGGCTTGCAAATTTGGAGCATAAACTGCCTGGTTTTCAAAAAGTTAAATTTTTTTGTCATAACAAATAATTTAAAAAAGAGATAGATTGCTGGTTACATGATGGACGTAGCCATTTCTCTTTATTCACTTTCTTAACCTAGATAGTGATGATCAATGTCCCAGACTCTTTATTTTATCTACTCTTCTGAATGGGGGTGGCCGTGGCCTGGTTGTCTCGTCGGTTGGCTTGCCAATCGATGGAGTTCAGCAACTTCAGGCGCGGCCAGCTGCTGGCTGGGTGACGGCCTGGGCTTGAGGGCCACCGCTGGCGGGACAGCTATTTGGGGCGCGGCTGTTGGGGGACTTTGGTCTGACCCATTTGCCGATTGACCATAGCTGGTGTTCCAGCGGTTGGTGACAGCCTCTGGTTCGTTTATCCCCAGCAGCTCTTCCATCATGAAACCCCCCGTGCTTCGGAGGGCACGTTAAGCCGTCGGTCCCGACTGCTACTGTCATCTCGTAGCAGTCGTTATTAATGGGATGGCGCAAAACTCCCTCGTAGGAGTAGGTGCCGCAGATTATCGCTTGCGATAATCTACCCTCTGTACCAGATAAGATAAGATACTCTTCTGAATGCTCCTTATAAACGTCAGTTAGAATATATTTATAGCGAGGCATTCTTTAAAAAACTTTGACATTACTCTTTATCAAATATCCCTATTTCACCATTATTTCTATATCAATTAAATTTTTTATTAATTTTGGAAAAAGACAGCATTTTGTAAAGGAGCATGAAAGTGCGCGGTCGTCCGTTTCTTGCATTCTCATTATATTTCCTGTTTCTTTAAACTTTGCATTCAATTTCTAAGATCTGCTAATTTATTTTGAAAAATTACTGAAAACCATCACTTCTCGACACAGTCATCCTCTTGCCATACATATTTTTCCTAACACTGACATTAATATTGTATGGCCTCTGCATTGCCGCCATAAATGTTTATTTAGTAGTCTGTTTTGTCTACTGGGAAATCGCTGAAGCAAGAGCAGAACGACTTCAGAAAGCCAAAAAGTCGACTTCAAATGAGTATGGAACACGAGGAACCACTTTAAAGTTGTTGCAACTATGAAACTTCTAAACTAGAGCGTTGTTTTATTATTGCATCCTGTGGACAAAATTTCATCTTTCTAGTGTCAGGAGATGGTTCGAACTTAAATGCACCTCGTACGTAATCTGTGGTCGTTTAGGGTGTCGGCGATTGAAATCTTCTGCAATTTGTTCGTAATTTATGCAGAGCGGAATGATATAAATAAGCCACCATGTCATCATAAACCTACAAACAGAAAAATAATAGTTCCCGGTATTTTCAACTCACTCTGTAATTACTCTAGCACTAAGAAATCATTTTTAAAATGTTTGGTGTCAGCTTTGTTTGATGAATTCAACCTCTGTGCTTTAGTTCAACTAGCCCAAAGAGAATACACGAATAAGCAATTGCTTATAGCAAATTCTAAGTTTATATATAAGGTGATCGTAAAGTCATTTTAACTGAATAAATATGATCACTTTTGAATAAAAAGGCGCAACCTAACCTAACCTAACCAAGCTATTTGTAGTGCATGATACCCCGTTTCTGATGAATAAGGATTTTCATGAAGCAGGTATTCTTACAACATGTTTGATGAAGAACACAAAATTGGATGGGGTTCGGTCGACTATAGTGAGCCGGCGTTCATAAAAATATTTTCGAAATAAAAAAGTTAATTCCAAATACACTGTCTGGGAGAAGGTGGACCTGCAAACAGAATTTTTAACGGGAATAAAATTTTTAAAAATTGTAAAAATAAAGTTAAAAATCTTCAATTAAATTCAATCTTGCAATTAAAAACCCTTGGGGATTTTGAATGAGGCATGATACCGAGCGCCAAGCAAGCTGGAAGCAGCAAATCAGAAACAGCTGTGCTCCAGAACTTTTCACGTACCACGATTTCCGAGAATGTGTCAATAAACAGAAAACATTCTACTCAGCGGCGGTTCTATGGACAGAAAACTCTCATTGATGAGAGATATCGGAGGAGAATAGATAAAATCGTTCTAGCAAAGAGACTGTCCATATACAGCTGAAGCACATCAGACTTTAATATTAGCATGAAGAAACACATTGTAACGCTCCACTAGCTGGACCCTGTCGCAGATAGGCTACAACAGCCAACAGACTGTGCGGATACCGTTTTTTCCCAGACGAACAAGAAAACACCGCGTACAGAACCCCCGAACACTGGATCATCGATGAATGGAAAATGTTTCCTTGTCGGATGAGTCCAAGTGCATGTTGCGTGAATCCACGGGCCCTTCCTGCATGACGGTAGTGGAATAGTGTTATTGTATGAGCAGGTTCTGTTTGCCTGCTCATCTTGGGTACCTTGATATTTCTAAATACACGTGTGAATGCACCAGCTTAAATAAATATCATTGCTAACCAAGGACGTCCGGTCATTATCACCGTGCATACGAGACACATGATTACTTCCAACAGGATAATGCGCCGGCGAACAAAGCCCACATTACTATGGGATCCGTTCCAGGAAAGTGCCACTACTTACTGCAGTGGCTCGTGCAACCTCCGAATCCCGTTGAGCATCTTGGCACAATCTGGAATTACGCCTTCATCGAATTTATAGGAAATTCATGAGATTTCCGCATGTTGGATTCCTTACCAATACAACGTTTCACACCCCTTGTTAAATACAAGTCCCTATCAAATTCAGGCGATTTTGAAACCTAAAAGTGGCTCCTCACGCTTTTAGCTTGGTATACATATTTAAATTTTATACAGTAGGAGAATTTTTACAATTCATTAGTGATTTTTGATTTAATTTAATTTTAAACCCAGCAGACAAAAAGTAATTTATAAACCAAACACAGAACCGCCCCCCCCCCCCCGGAGTCCATCTAATATTACTTGATTTTAAAAGACATGTTCCACTAGTCCTTGTAGTTGAAGAAGGTCCTGGCTGCAAACTTGTCTCAATGAAAACATTATTGTTTGAACATTCACGGCCGCCAAAGTTCCAATGGGCAAAACGGAGACGAATTACAGAATTAGTTTTTGTGTATATTTTTATGTAATTTTTTATTGTACCGGATGATTATAATTAAAGTTCCCCACTTCTCCGTGGCTGCAGACCGCATTATTGCACGGATAGTGAAGAAAGTTTGTGCATGGGCTATAAAGAGCACTGGAAGAGTTCCAACGGAAAATTTATTACTGCATACGGTTGCCACCAAGGGAAAAAGTGGTGCTGTATGCAAAAGTGCAATGTAGACAACTAATCTACAGAGGTCACCATTCCATTGAGAAAGAAAGAACGTGCGCTCCTGGAGAATCTCTATTACCAGAACAGCAGCAGTAATGCAACAGCACTGCGAGAATATCGGCGTGTGAAGGTCAACTCTTGACACGGCATGTGGTTCCAGCATTACAGGAACTCGGATGTTTACAGACAACACTCTTCATTCAAAATGGTGCAGCACAACAGCATGTTGGTCGTCCAGTAAAGGAACTTCGTCGTACCCACTTCGGCGATGAACGTGTTCTGTCGAGACCCTTTCCAGATGCGTGTTCACCAAATATTTATCCATATGACTTTTGACTGTGGGGAACCCTGAAGGATCGTGTTTATGACGCACCTTGCCTGAACTGAAAGCCAACATCATTTGTCATGTTGCAGCGAATTCACTGGAGACACTTCGTGCTACTGTTGAGCACGCTGTCCTACGCTTCCAGCATGTCATCGACGCGGAGAAAGTGCATATTGAACAGTCCCTCTAACAGCATTCCAGTAGTTCATTACTATCGTCTGTGTATTACTCTAGTAACCCAGAGCTTTACTGTATATTAGAGTCCTTTATAATCAGTGTGTGGCCATACGTGGGACAGTTTTCTATTGGCTGTTCATTGTCAGATGTTATTTTCCACCATGTTCTGTCCAATTTGCGAATATTTGGCAAAGAGTTGTGTGGAACTAAGGCGGTTTTCATGTGTTGTTAGCATTTTAAATGATTTTAATGACCATAAATGATTTACTGCATGGCATTAGGGTGTTCGAATCGTTCTGAAGTTGGTTTTATAGTGAAAAGTTCTCCTCGCGATCCAGAAAGACGTTCAACTTGGCCGAAAAAAGAAAAGAGGAAACGAAACCTTCGAACTACAGTTGCCTTTGTGAGGCTCAGATAGTAAAAAATCAAATGTTTCGGTCTATGTGTATGTTAAAATAGAAATTTTGGATATTCAATTGTTCCCTACCTAATGCAAAAAGGGCCCGGTCGAACGCGACAGCCATAATTCAGCGACCACGTTAGATCGACCC